>OZ020545.1:14790625-14836891 GCA_963971435.1 Lasius platythorax
AAACCGGAAGGCTCCGTTGAATTTCACTCAGAAATTCTACAGAAACCAAAAGAAGAAACAAAATGCAAAGAAACGTATGAAGAGAGACATGAAGATAGACGCGAAAGAAAAGCCACCGACGACGAAACCGACATAGAAAGGGAGGAGAACGACACTCCAGTGACTTCGAAGAGAGCACCAGGGCGACCGAAAAAGATTCTCACCGGAAAACGAGGTAGACCACGAAAATTGTTTCATATGGTGACACTGAACGAAGACACACAATTCGAAGAACCGTCGAGTCGAGGAGACAAAGAAGATTAAGACATCGTTGACATCGCTTGATCGAAGAAGATCAAGACATCGTTGACATCGATTGATCGAGCACACCGATCCTCAGACTACCACAGAAGCTTTTTCGGGCCCCGAAACCAACGAATGGAAGGAAGCAATGATCAACGAATACAAAGCCCTGAAAAAGAACAAAACCTGGATCATCGTCGAACGCCCGAGAGGAAAAAGGGTCGTTAAATCGAAGTGGTTCCTACGTACGAAGTACAAGGCAAATGGATCGATCGATCGGCGCAAAGCCAGACTGGTCGCAAAAGGTTTCGCAAAGACCAGGAATCGATTTCAACGAAACTTTCGCTCCCGTAGCAAGAATCGGATCCATTCGATTACTAATGGCAATTGCCGTCGAACTAGGACTTGAAATACACCAGCTGGATTTCGTCAGTGCTTATTTAAATGGTGACATCGAAGAAGAAGTTTTCATGGAAATCCCGAACGAATTCTACGAAATTTTAGATAAAGATGAATTACAAAAATTTTCGGGAGACAAGGTTTGTTTAATTAAAAAAGCACTTTACGGCTTGAAACAGTCAGGCAAACAGTGGTACAAGAAACTAGACGAAAGATTGAAGCAACTAGAATTAAAACCATTGCACTCGGATCATTGCGTATACGTATACAAAAAGGAGAAAGACATCATAATCGTAGCTATCTATGTTGATGACCTGATGATAGCGTCCAATAACCCGAAGAAATTGCATCAACTGAAAGTTGAATTGTCGAAATCTTTCGAGATGAAGGACTTGGGTCTGCTAAATTTTTGCCTCGGGATTGAATTCAAGCAAGATACTGAAAAACACGAGATCATTATGTCACAATCCAATTACGAGAAGGACGTTTTAAAACGTTTCAACATGGAAGATTGTAAATCAGTCACAACCCCGATGAATCCGAACGAGAAACTATCGAAGGAATTGTGTCCGGAGGAAGAGAAAAGAGAAGTCGAAAAATTACCGTATCAGAGTCTCATCAGCTCCCTGATGTATTTGGCTGTCTCGACACGACCTGACATCACCCACGCTGTGAGTGTTCTTAGTCAATACAACTCTAATTTCGGAACGCAACATTGAGTAGCAGCAAAAAGAATATTCCGATATTTGAAAAACACCGAAAACCTGGGTTTAATATTCAAGAAATCCGGACAGAATCTTGTAGGTTACGCCGATGCGGACTGGGGCGCGAACATCGATGACAGAAGGTCCTACACAAGATACGTTTTAGTTTTGCGAATGCAGCTGTCAGCTGGGAATCTCGCAAACAAAGAACCATTGCAATGTCAAGCACCGAAGCTGAATACATGGCACTTTCGGAATCCACGAAGGAAGCAATTCACCTGAAACGTTTCCTGTCCGAGATTTTAGGCCAGCAGCAAACAATGATTATTTACAACGACAACCAAAGTGCCGGACAGTTGTGCAAAAATCCCATTTTTCACAACCGCACAAAACATGTTGATATTCGTCATCATTTTATACGAGAGTCCATTGAAAAAGAAGACATTGAGGTTGAATATCTCTCCACCGACGAGATGCAAGCCGACGATCTGACAAAGGGATTATCTGCTCCAAAACATTACAAGTGCATCATGTCACTCGGAATGGACAAGATCCAGATAAAATGAAGATGGAAATATGTGCCTATGTAACGCGAGAAATCATTTGAGAGGAAGTGTTGAAATTGAGCAAATGCAGCATCTCGCGACATTCTCGAGCACCCGTTAAAGAATAGTTTACCAAGCAACGTTATTCTTATACTTGTTATATCATTCCTGTCTATATAGAAATGTAAGAAGGTTAAGCGAAGTATCTCGTTGCAAAATAAAGTGCATTAATTGTATAGAACATCTCAATCAAGTTCTTTCACCGTCGCAAACCTCAACATAAAACAATTTCTTTTTACAATGTAAATAATAGGCTCTGTTATAAAATATATTGAATATAACGGGCTAAATGAGAGCCAAGCGCTGTAAGAGGTGCGCAAATAAGTCTTATTTCTTTTTGGTTATTGTATAAAAAACCTTTTATTAAAAACGTACGTTTCGGTCCTCCTTTCGGACCATTATCAGCGATGTCAATAATTAACTGTCAATAAACAAAGAAAGATATGAAAAACTAATACGAAATATATTGTACAAAATAATCGTTGACAATTAAAATTATAGAGAAGCGTGGATAATTAATTCTTTTATCAGCGTTTGTGTTGCGGATTATATTTTTTCTATAAAAATTGATTTACGTACATGGAGTGTTTGTGAGTTCACTTATCCACAGTCATCACTGACCTCACCGTCTATTCAACGAAATAATTCCTCTCCCGGTTCCAGTCGTGAAGGAAAAATTGCCGTGAGTCTTTAGGGTTGTAACCATTTTGACTGTAACTTTATGTGAGAATTAATTGCTCAGTTTGCGGCTTAGTTTGATTGTTAGTTAAATCTATATGTTGATGGAGAGGTATCTTACTTCATCGAGCGGTGACAGGACCGTGAGCCGTGGGAGACGGTACACAACTGTCGGTTGACAT
The DNA here is from genome assembly GCA_963971435.1 of Lasius platythorax. Classification (NCBI taxonomy): domain Eukaryota; kingdom Metazoa; phylum Arthropoda; class Insecta; order Hymenoptera; family Formicidae; genus Lasius; species Lasius platythorax. The sequence goes on from OZ020545.1 coordinate 14,793,476, forward strand.
ATGTCAAAATTTAGTCGTCGCGTGACATTGTGCGTGCGAGTATAAACAATGTGAATGTCGAGGTGATTAATCTGTCGGTCTAATGACGTGATCTGGAGCGCGGTGATTTTAAATTTTTGACATTCTCTCCACTGTCGTGAGATAAGCCTGATGGAGGCCTTCGGTGTCGGTTTGTAGATTGAGGCTGTTTTTTTGCCTCTTTATAAATATCATCTCCGACATCAAACGTTTTTTGTATGTGCTTTCCTCATCCAGGATTTCCACCTCTTCCTATGCGAATTCGTGACCATTTAGCCTGTGATCCGTGATGACAGAGTGTTGTGAAGTTCTTTTATTAATATGATTGCGGTGCTCTGTGATGCGAGTTTTTAGTAGCCTGCCTGTTTGGCCTACGTACGAGGCATCACAATGATGCTTTGCATGATATTTTATATACTAAGTTGTTATGTGATTCTTTAGGCAATATATCTTTTTGTACGCGAATGTACTTCCTTAGCTTATTCATGCTAGTATAGGACAGTTTTGTTTGTAGATCACGTATCACAGGTCCAAATCGCTCCCAAATTGTCGGTATGTACGGGATGTTGAAGTAACTCGAGTTAATCAAGTTATTTATGTCAATGTGATTCGCAATGCTCGAGTTGTCGTTTTTCTTATTATGTAATGAAATTAATTTTTTGAGTCTTTCATGTAAAGTCTCAAATATGAATTTTAACGAGTAGCCATTATTGAGTGTCGTGTTAATTACGAATTTCAGATTTTTTTGGTGAAAATCCGGATGTGAAAGACGAAATGCTCTATCTATGAGGCCGATGACGGTGCCTTTTTTATGGCAGAGAGGGTGTCGAGACTCGAAATGTAAATATCTCCCTGAAAACGTTGGTTTGTGGTACCAATCAAAGTAAATTACGTTGTTTCTGATAATTAAAGTGACATCTAGAAAATTAATTTGGTTGTCCTCACCCTCCTCCATGGTGAACTGTAGGCGTTTATGTAATGAATTAAATGTGTGTAATATGTTGTTACTCATGGAGTTACTTCAACAGGAGTTACTTCAACATCTCGTACATACCGACAATTTGGGAGCGATTTGGACCTGTGATACGTGATCTACAAACAAAACTGTCCTATACTAGCATGAATAAGCTAAGGAAGTACATTCGCGTACAAAAAGATATATTGCCTAAAGAATCACATAACAACTTAGTATATAAAATATCATGCAAAGATTGTGATGCCTCGTACGTAGGCCAAACAGGCAGGCTACTAAAAACTCGCATCACAGAGCACCGCAATCATATTAATAAAAGAACTTCACAACACTCTGTCATCACGGATCACAAGCTAAATGGTCACGAATTCGCATGGGAAGAGGTGGAAATCCTGGATGAGGAAAGCACATACAAAAAACGTTTGATGTCGGAGATGATATTTATAAAGAGGCAAAAAAACAGCCTCAATCTACAAACCGACACCGAAGGCCTCCATCAGGCTTATCTCACGACAGTGGAGAGAATGTCAAAAATTTAAAATCACCGCGCTCCAGATCACGTCATTAGACCGACAGATTAATCACTTCGACATTCACATTGTTTATACACGCACGCACAATGTCACGCGACGACTTAATTTTGACATATGTCAACCGACAGTTGTGTACCGTCTCCCACGGCTCACGGTCCTGTCACCGCTCGATGAAGTAAGATACCTCTCCATCAACATATAGATTTAATTAACAATCAAACTAAGCCGCAAACCGAGCAATTAATTCTCACATAAAGTTACAGTCAAAATGGTTACAACCCTAAAGACTCACGGCAATTTTTCCTTCACGACTGGAACCGGGAGAGGAATTATTTCGTTGAATAGACGGTGAGGTCAGTGATGACTGTGGATAAGTGAACTCACGAACACTCCATGTACGTAAATCAATTTTTATAGAAAAAATATAATCCGCAACACAAACGCCGATAAAAGAATTAATTATCCACGCTTCTCTATAATTTTAATTGTCAACGATTATTTTGTACAATATATTTCGTATTAGTTTTTCATATCTTTCTTTGTTTATTGACAGTTAATTATTGACATCGCTGATGATGGTCCGAAAGGAGGACCGAAACGTACGTTTTTAATAAAAGGTTTTTTATACAATAACCAAAAAGAAATAAGACTTATTTGCGCACCTCTTACAGCGCTTGGCTCTCATTTAGCCCGTTATATTCAATAAATTTTTTTTTTATAATGATTGGCTTTTATTAGCAGAGGTGACACTGATTTCAGTGCATGTATTCAATAGACGGCGATCAGGAGATATCGAACGAATACTTCTTGATGATTTCCAAAATTATGAGAAAGTAAATAAAAATATGAATAGCGACATTTATGATTCTTTATCAAAAGAAAACAGAAAAATTGCAGAGAGATATGTTCGGTTCTGCATAAGAGGAAAATTGGGATGTACTGTACCTGTCTTACTATCGAACGATTGATTTCAATGTATTACACTTATTTTAAAATTTCGGAAAAAAGTTAAAGTGCCTAAAAAAAATCCGTATGTTTTTGGAAGGCCTGGTTTTACTAAAAATAGATACAGATATCTTAGAGCTTGTGCTCTATTGTGCAGATTCGCTGAAAAATGTAATGCAATGCGTTCAACTAGTTTGCGGGGTACAATGTTGCGGAAACATATTGCAACACAATGTATTCAAATAAGTCTCAATGATATTGATATTTCTGATCTCGCGATATTTATGGGACACAGAAAAATACACAGGGAGCATTATAGACAGCCATTAGCAACTAGGGATATAGTGAATATCTCACAATATTTGGAAGCGGTGCAAGGAAATAAACAGGACTATAATAATGAATCTTTATCGAATAGCGAAACCGAACAAAATAGTGATTCAGAAAAGAGCATTATCAATAATAGCAATCAAATAAGTAAGCGAAATTTAAAATAATTACATAAAAATAAATAATTTAATAAAATAAATAATACATAAATAATTACATAAAAATTTGAATTTAATATTTTCGAGTTTTAACACTGTATTTTTTATTTGTGTATAATTTGTGTACAATTATATAATTTATGTATAAGTAAGTGAATAAGTAATATTTATTGAGTCCCCTAGAGGTTTTCAAGGCGCTTTTAAGGAGCGGTCCCGAACTTTTACAAATAAATTCCATTTCCTCACGCGGCTTGGCCATATGCGACCCTTACATACTCGCACCTCCCCCACTTTCGATTCCCGACCCTTTTCCCCTATCACTCCTAACCCTCCCCCTTTATACCTTCCTTCGACCCCGTACATCTCTCTTTTTTTCCCTTTCCTTCATCCCCCTAGTTTCTTCATCCTTCTTCTCCTCCTTTTCCTTGCCTTCTGTCAAAACCAAGTTCTCTCTCTTTCCGCTTATTCCTTCCTTTTCCTTCCTTCCTTCTCCTTCCTAGCACGACTTAGTTCGACAGAGTCTCTATAACATACAAACAGAGTCCGAGAAACTTTTCCTCTCTTTCTTCTGACCCTCTCCCTCTCCTTCGTCCCTATAACACCAAACCCGCCTTAGAACTCCTTGTACTCTCTCCAACTCTCCACCTCTTCATCCCATTTCCATTCTCTTCCATCTACCCATAATCTCCTATTATTATATTCTACCCTTTTTCCCTTGTTCCTTTCTAACCTCGCCCTTTCCTTAATTCTCCACTTCATTTTCCTTTCCTCCCTCGTTAAATCTTCATCTACACTCAACCTCCACCTTCTCCCTACCTCTCCCCTTCTTTCCAAAACCCTGTCCTTCTATTTATCCAATACCACTCACAGAATACTCTTCCTATCGTCCCCCATCCTCTCTTCTACACCCCTTAAAGCCACCTTTCTTTCCAGCATCCTCTCTAAAAGCACCCTCAGGCATAAACACCTTTCCTCAAAATTATCCCCCTCTATCCCCCTCCATTCCAAGTTTCTTCTTCTTCTCTCCCTTCTCACCTGTTTTTCTCTTCTCTTTCTAGCTTCCCTCTCTCTCGCTCTCTCCTCCTCTTCCTCAACCCTGTCTCGTATCTTCCCATATTCCACCCCCTTCAATCCCTCCTCCTTTCCCCTCCTATTCTCTATCCCTCCCCTTCTCCCTTCTTCCTCCTCCTTTTCCCTAACCTCCTGTCTCTTCTTTCTCCTTACTTCCCACCCCATCCCTTCACTCTCTCCTCCAGACTTCCCTCCCTCCCCCCGTCCCGACACCTTTCATATCTTTGCCCCCGTTTTTCTTCTCCTCTCTCAAACCCTCCATCACTCCCCCTGTCCTCGTCCTCGTCCCCTCTGTCCTTTCCCCTCCTTCCTTGCCCTCTTCCGTCTTATTCTTCCTTGCGCTTCCCCCCACCTTTTTCCCATCCATCTTGTCGCACGCCACCTCACTCTCCTCCCTCTCCCCCTCACTTCCACTTCCTTCTCCTCTCTCCCTTCACCCTTCTTCTTCCTCTCAGCACCTTTTTTCTTCCTTTCTATTTCCTCGTTTTCTTCATCTGCACCCACGGCCTCTTCTTCTGACGTTGCTTCCTCTCCCTCGCTCTCTAACCTGTCATCTTCCTTCTCCTCTCCTTTCTGCGCTCTCCATCCTCTCTCTCAATAGCCTTAGTTCCCTCTCAATTCCTCTCATGCCTTTTTCAATCCCGCTCATGCCTTTCCTTATTCCTCTCAGCTCCTTTAGCCATTCCTCTTCCCAGCCCATTCTCTCACTACTTTCACAGCACCAACGATTCTCAAAGGTAACGTTCTCCACGCTCTACTGCGTATCACTACTAGCCCGTCGCAACACATGCTCGCGCACATGGCCCACCGGCTTTCCTGTGTCGCCATCACCTGTTGCCCCAGCACCTCATTCTGCCGCCGGCCGATAAACGAACTCCTCCGTTAGCTCCTTCCTTACCGACCATCTCGCTCCTTAGTTACCTCGTCTCTGACCGTCTCCTCCGTCGCCAACATCTCCCTCTTTCTTTCTTTGCTCAGATTTATCCCAAATCTTGAAAGACAGCCTCCTTTTCTCACAAAATCTTCTCATCTCCTGCATCCCTGCTGCCTCCTCCATTTCCCCTGCGACCTCTCACCCTCTTCTCTCGCCTTCACCATTCACACCATTCTCACTCTCCTTCGAACCGTTATTTTCTGTACCAAACCATCACCACACCAAAACCACGCCACCTTACTCCGGACGCCATATTCTCCTCTCTCTAATTTATGTATAATATTATTGTGTATAATTATGTACAATTTATTATCGAATTATTTCAGATATAACTTCATCTAACGTAGCAAAACCTGTAATACAGGAAAAACGAGGAGATAGTGAAAAACGAAAACGTTCTAGTGAGTATCGATTTTTATTTGAGATAAAGTTTAATTTGTATGATTAACTTTTTGTAATACTCTCTACTAATGTATCAAACATATTTTATAAAAATAATATATTTATTATACAAAATTTCAACAAAAATTTTCGTTTTTTTTCATCTGACGTTTGATTAATTTGATTAATAAATTTGTAATGTAGAGTTGAGTGACTCTTTATATTATTAAATCTTCTAAATTTGCGTCTATTCATTCATTTTTATGCACTGCATGTATTATTTTTGTAATTCACTCTTTGTGCTTACTTTTTAGCATTTCCTTATGGAAAAACTAAAAGATCCCGTTGGACCGAAGAGGAAAAAAATGAGGAAAAAATGCACTTCAGGCATTTGCCAAACATATGAAAAATTTAACCTTGCCTTCTCTAAGAGAGATTCAGGAAATGAAGACAAAATATAGATCCCTGACTAATCGTACATCACCACAAATAAAAACATGGCTGCATAATAAGCAAAAAGCTTTACGGCAGTCATGCATGTAATCTTTTTTGGTAGATAATGGAAAAATTCATCAACAACGACCAAGACTGGATTAATAGTAATTCTTTATTAATTTAAAACATGACGTGTCGACCTTTAGTTTAGGTCTTTTTCAAATGTAAAACTGAAAGAAATACAGACTTTTTTAATTACACGACAAAAATGAAATTATACAGTATAGAATTTTGAAAAAACATGGTCTTACATTGTGTTAAAAATTACGTTGACATAGAATGCGAAGTGGAAAACGCTTAAAATATATAACATGTGTCTTATAAAGTGACTCGTCAGTAACTGTGTATAAAGAAGGGATATATTAAAACGTTTAAACAATTCTGATGACCTTGTCATAAATAATATTTAGATTGAAATCATACGTCGGACATTTCCTGACTTCAAAGTATAACGACGATTTTCAGTCGTTACGGCCTCGCCAGCCGTTTTGAGTCGCAGCGAAGTTTTCGATACCGACGCGAATAATATACGGAATCGTCCCGCCGACAAAGGCGGCAATTACACGCGACGCAACACTCTCTCGCACATTCACGCTTTAAATTCGACTAACGCACCGACGCATGCCTTACGCGACGCACAATTACTCTTTCTCATTCGCACGCCACTCGTTCGACACAATATAACGACGACTAATTTACACTCGACGAAATATCCACGACGCGAATCTCCAGATAGACGACAATGCCTTTCACGCGATCGCGATATCTCAAAAATAAATACAACAAAACGAGGCCTGTGCTTTGTAGGCTACAGAGACCGAAATCATTTGTCGTCGTGGCCGCACCACTAAACTTTTCGCTAATTATCGGGCGTAGCCCGCACACCAAAAATCACTAAAAATTACGGCGACGACGACAGAATGACGCAATTCCGGACGCGATCGAACGTGGCTTACGGTACGGAGGGCAACTTCACCGGCACCTCGATCCTCTCGGTCACAGCAGGTCGGCAACGGCTCGTCCTTCTCGAAAATTCGGCCAAAACGGAAAAACGGCAGCGGCGGTCCGAGGTCCTCCCGATATCACGACTCGCGACAGGTTGATTCCCGGATCCTAGCGATCCAGGATCGATGGCTCGGGGCCGGCCCAAGGCTGCGCACGCGGGGTGCGTGTTATCGCGGCCAATCACGCGGCGGCACGCGATAACGCCGGTAAGCGGCACGCTCAAGGACGTGTCGGGGGCGCGTGCACCCACGGTATTGCCGATAAGAATTTTTGTAAGGCCCGTTTGACAAGGCCGTCGCAGCGTTTTCACAGCTGATTTCCCTCATGTAGGATGTCACGGGCCTGGCCTCTGTTTTGCTTCTCCCTCCAGCTCGTGCTCCGTGCTCTCCGCGCTCGATCCGTGCTCGATCTTCTCCCGTGATCTCCCTTGAATTTTTCCGTTAGCCGTGCCTCTATTTTCTCTCCATTGCCTCCGTGCCTCCGTACTCAATTGCTCGTACCAAAAAAAATAAAAATAAAAATATATAACGCTCGCGAAAAAAAAAACGATAACAGACACGCCTCTCTGGAGGCTGCAGCACAGTTCTCGCTATTTTTCGCCTAACGCGGCCCTTCGGTCCGCGCTTCGCGATTAGGGAGGAATTCGGCGGACGCACGCGGGACGGCAACGTCACAACATACACACACGTATGGATGTGTGTGTGTGTATATACTTCAGTAGAATTAATACATACACATGTTAATTAATATTTGCAGGTTTTAGCTACATTACGTTTCTTTGCCATCGGCTCCTATCAAAAAGGAGTTGGAAATGATTATCTTGTTTCTCTGTCACAACCTGCTGTTAATCGAGCAATAAAGGCAGTAACACTCGCTATTAATCAATTAATAGCAAAAGATTGGATTCAATTCCCAAAAACTGAAGAGAAACGAGCTGCTTTAAAGAGAAGGTAATTTTTATCTAATCTTCTCTAATTAATCTTCTATAATTTTTATCTAATCTTCTCTAATTTGTATCTTATTTTTACTAATTACCTTCTTATCGGTATATCTTTTTGAATACATTATTTTGCGCAATATACTTATAGATTTCAAGAAGAAAGAAATTTCAAAGGTGTTATAGGTTGCATTGATTGCACCCACATTGCAATAGTGAGACCAAAAGAGCATGAAGAGTTATATGCAATTCACATAAGTTTTCATTCTATCAATGTGCAAGCAGTAAGCTATCTTATTATAGTTTTCAATATATTTTGGATTTTACTATTTTAAAATAAAAATTGATTTATTTTTATTAATGATAAGGTGGCATCGCATGATTTAGAAATTCTAAGTATTAATGCCAGATTTCCTGGAACTGTACATGATAGTTTTATATAGAAAAACTCTGCTGTTAGAGAAGAAATGATACGTCTATGGGATTCCGGAAGTCGTTCGGCATGGCTATTAGGTTAATATAATGCAGTTAATAATATATGTATTATATATTATATATTTATTTTATATTTAATTTATAATTTTTTACTGTAAATAATAAGTATTTTCTTAAATAAAAAGGTGATTCGGGATATCCTTTAGAACTATGGCTCATGACTCCTATCATGAATGCGCCAGAAGAAAGTGCAGAAGCACGCTATACTCAGTGTCATAGCTCCACACGAAACTGTGTAGAAAAAATGTTTGGTCTATTAAAAAATGTATGGAGATGTTTATTAGGACATCGTGCATTACATTATGATCCGATTATGGCAGCAAATATTACGGTAGCTTGTGCTGTGCTATATATAACATACGACTTAACGCCAATATAATGCACGTAGAATTTGATATCGATGAAGGTGAAGCTGAAGCACAACAAAGAGTTTTATTACCAAATAATATTCAAGTATACGAATGTATTAGAGCTCAAGCTGAGGAGTTAGCCGATGCAGATGTAGAGCATTATGTTAACGGCGACAGAATGATAGAAGCAAGGAGAATACAGAGGCAAATACTTCGTACTCAATTTGGATTACGTAATATGTAAACTTATAGAAAATAAAATTTGAAGTAAATGTGAATTTAATATATTTTATTGAATATTTTAATAAGCATTTATATATCTAAGAACAAAGTATCAAATACAAAGAACACAGTACTTAAATTAAAATAAACAAAATAATTTTGTATTAAAGCTTCCACTGCTTTGTCCAATACTTCTAATGCCATTTCTTGTAAACGCAATTGTCTTTCATATAATTTATTTCGCAATTCTGTTGCAGCTGCCATGCGGTTCAAGCTTTCTGCAATTTCCTGTAAAACAGAATAAAATAATTATATTTATTAATATTTATTTATAATAATTATATTTATATGTATTAATAAATATAAAATGTTTAAAAATATATTTTAAATCTACAAATCTCGATACATAAATTACATGTAAGCCTTCAACATGTTTCTCTTGTGTATTTTGAAATTGGTCTGCAACTTTATCTAATGAGGATAATAGGCGGCGCTTTCTAGATGTTTTCGAAATTATTGTATTATCTGCCACTAAAATTCGTTTGGATATTTTTGGTGTTTGTAGTATAGACTCGCTAGTAGCTGCAGATATAGATGTTAAATTTTATTTCGGCAATTCATTGCAAAGATCATTTTCGTTATTGTTTTGGACTGAAGAACTTGGCGTAGGACTTAGTGAAAATACGACAGCACCTTTTTCAATAGCTAAAATTTGTTCCATCTCTTGAGTAGTAACTGTCGTATTTTTAGCTGCTTCAAATATTGTTGCAGGATCAATTATATCTTCGGGCCGCTCTTTGAAACCTTGCTCCATGATTGGCAAACCAACAGAAGATTCACTGCCAAGAATCAATAATAGTTTCAAATCAAGATCTTTTCAATTTATTGTATCTGTTGTATTTCCTGTTTTCTTTAAATTAGCTTTTGCCTTCGCTGCTCGAGCTCTAGCATGATTCCGTTGATCGCACCAAAGCTTTTTCCATCCTTCTACAGATTTTGACGTACCTTCTAATGTGTTAAATTTTTCGCAAAAATTCTGCCATTGCAAATCATAGGTTGCTTTGCCTCTAGCACCCAATAATTTTCCTGTTGCAAAGGCAATATGATTCTGCATGTATTCTACTAAAAACTCCATTTGTTTAACAGTAGCTTTGGGAGCTCGCGTCTTTTTGGATGGCACTTCCATACTATTAAGAAAATAGCTAAATAAATAATTAAAATTAAATAAATAAATAAATAATTAAATAAATAATTAGAATTTATGAATGTTTATGTATTAAAATACTAACCTTATGCACTCTTATTGCGATAACCTTTTTTTAAATATTTGATATATGTCACTGTCGATCACTGCACCACATAAACAACACAATTGCATTTACATATGACGTCATCATTTCTTCCTAGATTTTTTTTGCGTTTTATTTATTTATTTCCGAAGATGCCCGAAGATGAAACAACTCATAACGCAAAATGCAAACATAGCTTACAGAATATAATTTTTGAATAAAATGCGTTACGAAATAATGCATCTTTCGTTAGCGAATGTATAACGCAAAAAGTTACAGAATAGGCCCACTGAGCGCACATGCAAACTGCTTTTGGTATAAAATATTTTTTAAAACAACCAGCACGAATAAATCGCCTTTGGGATAAAGTATTTTTTTAATAACCAGAGCACACATGCAAACCGCTTCTGATGCGAAATATTTCCTAAAGTAATCAGTTCACGAATAGATATCCTCTGGGATAAAATATATTTTTAATAACCAGAGCGCACATGCAACCCGCTTCTGGTGCGATATTTCTTAAATAACCAGCTCACGAATAGATCGCTTGTGGGATAAAATATTTTTTTAATAACCAGAGTGCACATGTAAACCGCATCTGGTGCGAAATATTTCTTAAAGCAACCAGCTCACGAATAGATCGCCTCTGGGATAAAGTATTTTTTTAATAACCATAGCGCACATGAAAACCGCATCTGGTGCGAAATATTTCTTAAAGCAATCAGCTCATGAATAGATCGCCTCTGGGATAAAGTATTTTTTTAATAACTAAAGCGCATATGCAAACCGCTTCTGGTGCGAAATATTTCTTAAAGCAACCAACTGACGAATAGATCGCCTCTAATTACTATTAAAAAGTACATAATAGTTAATTTTCAGTTACAAAAAAATTAGCAAATATATATAAAAATAAACAAAAGACTGCGTTATTATCTTTTGGAAATTGTAATTTTTTCAAGATTATACATATATACAGGGTGTTAAAAAATTAGACCGACAAACTTTGAAGGGAAAGAGAAGACTTCAAAATAAACATTTTTTGTTAATACTACTTTTCTCTCCGACGTTTAGTTTTAATATTACATGATATGAAATAGAAGTTTGTGACTTAAACAATAACAAAACATACAAGTGGAAATATTAAATTGTATTTTAAGATCAGATTCAAAATATCCCTGCAGTCTTCGAGCGTGTGAGACAATCAATGCTTCGACGATGTCATCCTTGTATTGAAGTTAATGGAGGAATTTTTGAGCATTTACTGTAAACAGAATGAATCACTTTTATGTATTTGTTCCGTTTTTCGATTTTTCACTTATATGTTTGCTTATTGTTTAAGTCACAAACTCCTATTTCATACCATGTAGTATTAAAACTAAACGTTGGAGAGAAAAATAGTATTAACAAAAAATGTTTATTTTGAAGACTTTTCTATCTTTTCAAAGTTTGTCGGTCTAATTTTTTTTAACACCCTGTATATAACACTTATATTTTAAATAAAAATCGTTTAAATTGATTTGTCATAACAAAAATGATTTAAGTAAAAAAATTTTAATAAAAATTAATAAAGAAATTAATAAATAAAATAATAGCCTAATTGTGAAATTCAGAAAATAGTCATATAAAGGCCGTAGCAGGATAAGCATGGGTTGGGCTGCTCCCGTTCGAATTTGATCCATATTAGGGGGGTAAATTGTTATCATTATAGGACTAATTTACCCCAAGTATCAACTTAAAAAATTTATTTACAAAAGTTATAAACGAATTGTGAAAAATAAAAAAATTAATTTTTTTCCAAATTGGCTTAACCGATCTTAATGACTAAAATATATGTTATATAGGGTATTAAGGCAGTTTTGAAAAAATTGAGAATCAATTCTGTTAATGAGAAGGGGATAAAAAAAATTATTGTAATTTTCTAACAATTTTTTTTTAATGAATTATTTTTTGTACCACCGCCATTTCTTTTTATAATATACTTAGATCCTAAGTTACAACATATATTTTTTAGGGAATTTTCAAAAGGGTACTTCATAGTTTAAAAAAATTAACATTTCTTTGGCCTCTAAAATGTATGTGATTTCACGAGAACTGGGGGCTAACTCAATTTTCAACTTATGACTCAAGAAAGTGAGCATATAATTTAAGCAAATGTAATACCTTTATTCATTAATAAGCACATTTTTCTAATGATTTTGCAATTGGGTGACTGGGTGCTATATAAAGTTTCCTTTTATGTTCCGAAATCACTTATTTTTTATTTGTTTTGTACGTAACGTTATGAAGAAAAAATGAAAAACTCGTCTTTACTTATTTCTTATTTACTTTACACACAGGTTTATAGGAAACAAATAGAAAACAAGTTACTGCTGTTGTTTCTTATTTGCTAACATTCGCCAAACTTCATTGGAAAATTAGGTTGCATCTGAAATTGAAAATATAATAAAGAGTATTGTTTGAGATTTGCAATGAGAATCTCGACGCGGTTACTCGAGCAATAGACGGCGAGGCGTGTGACGCGGCGCGACTCTATCTCTCTCTTTTTATCGCAGTCTGTCTCGCTCAGCGCTATTTGTTTCGGAACTACTGTCAAATCTTGCATCTCGTAACACACACAACAATATTTGTGCGTCGCTACAGTTCTTTGAATATGAATATACTCTACATCTTCGCTCACTTTATGTTTTATGCGTACCTCGAATGTTGAATTTTTACCACTTGATTGCGAAGAATCATCTCTCTCAGAAACTGTTGCAGAGTATTTGATGGACCCTTCATTGTCAGGAAGTCGACTTCCATCATTCAATTTTCTGTTTTTGAAAGCAACAACGCGACAGAACCCACATAAAATATCATTAATGGCGATGTTTTTTCCCAAGCAAAAAGAAAAAGCATTTGCTTCATCTATAGACTGTACTACTTTTTTACGCCCAGGTACTACTTTCTTAATAAATTTGCTGCAAGCAGCGCATCTTTCATTCATACATTTATTCGATGACATTATGTTGCTGCAGAGAAGCAATGAATAAACTAAAAAACAAAATGAAACTTCTTTCTTCACACAGAATTATGTAAAGCGAGAATGAGATAACACAAAATATCATTAACCGCCCAAGCTAGCGAGCCACAATTGGCTGTCGGACCGTGCGATAAAGACGGCGAGACGCCTGGCACGCTTCCTTATATCGAGTTCGCGGCGCTAAATCATTCGCGAATAGCGATAACTGGGCGTGCGATTCGTAGCGGCGCCCGCTACAAGTAGCGCTGAGCGAGACAGACTGCGATAGAAAGAGAGAGATAGAATCGCGCCGCGTCACACGCCTCGCCGTCTGTTACTCGAGTAACCGCGTCGAGATTCTCATTGCGAATCTCAAACAATACTCTTTATTATATTTTCAATTTCAGATGCAACCTAATTTTCCAATGAAGTTTGGCGAATGTTAGCAAATAAGAAACAACAGCAGTAACTTGTTTTCTATTTGTTTCCTATAAACCTGTGTGTAAAGCAAATGAGAAATAAGTAAAGACGAGTTTTTCATTTGTTCTTCATAACGTTACGTACAAAACAAATAAAAAATAAGTGATTTCGGAACATAAAAGGAAACTTTATAGCACCCAGTCAAATGCACCCAATTGCAAAATCATTAGAAAAATGTGCTTATTAATGAATAAAGGTATTGCATTTGTTTAAATTATACGCTCACTTTCTTGAGTCATAAGTTAAAAATTGAGTTAGCCCCCAGTTCTCGTGGAATCACATACATTTTAAAGGCCAAAGAAATGTTAATTTTTTTTAACTATGAAGTACCCTTTTGAAAATTCCCTAAAAAATATATGTTGTAACTTAGGATCTAAGTACATTACAAAAAAAATGGCAGTGGTACAAAAAATAATTCATTAAAAAAAATAGTTAGAAAATTAGAATATTTTTTTTTTATCTCCTTCTCATTAACGGAATTAATTCTCAATTTTTTTTTTCAAAACTGCTTTAATACCCCATATAACATATATTTTAGTCATTAAGATCGGTTAAGCCAATTTGGAAAAAATTTAATTTTTTGATTTTTTAAAATTCGTTTATAACTTTTGTAAAAAATTTTTTTTTATGTTGATACTTGGGGTAAATTGGTCCTATCATGATAACAATTTACTTCCCTAATACGGACCAAATCCGAACGAGGGCATTCCAACCATGCTTATCCTGCTACGGCTTTTAAAATATTTTGGATTTATTTCGTTTGATTTAAAAGGTTAATTAATTTCATAAAGATTATATTTTAGAATTAACGAATTAAAAAATATTAAATTTATAATTTAAAGCATAAAAATTTTATAGTAAAAATTAAGCACTTTATTAATAATAAGGCAAATAAAAATTTATTAAATGTAAAGTTAATTTGTTTATTTCAGATCAATCTTGAACCATATAAAAAATTAATAAAGTACTTATAATGAAGAATAATTGAATATAATTTAATTTTATTAATAATTGAGTATAATATAATCTTTAATTTTAATTTTTATTAATTTTTACTTTATATTTATGCAAATTATTATCCTATAAATTAATAAAATAATAATTACTATAGAATAGTTATTTTATTATTATAATTGTGATTATAAATTTTAAAGTTATCAGAGTACCTGAAAGAGAAAAGGGAGAGAGGAAGTCAAAAGAGGAGAGCGAGGGTTAGATGTGGGAATGAAGAGCGTGAAAATAGGTACTGGTTGCAAGAAGAGGAAAGGAAATGCAATATATGTAGGAGGGAAGGGGATACGTTTGAGCATTTGTTAGAGCCGTGCTCGTGGAAGAGCGACAGCAGAGCAGAGATAGAGGATATACTGAGCGAAAAAGAGACGGAAAGGGGCAATAGGTGGCTTAGGGATTGGGAGGGAAAAAGGAAAAAGACGGAAAAGAAGAGAAGGGAAGATCAAATTCGAGTAGGGCGAGTGACTAGACAATAGTTTCAGCGGTGCGATGGTATGAGTGTGGATAGGGACATTTTGTAAACCAAGTCCAACCAAGTCCATTCTGTAACTCCAAGGAATTAGAATAAATATACATACGTACATATAAAGTTTAAAGTAGATAAAATTGTTTGTTGATATAAATAATTAAAATGAAAAAACTACTTTATGAGAATAATTTTAGAGATTAGAAATATAATTTAAAAAAGAAGAAGTATAATTTAATATTTTGATGGAAGAGAGAAGATTATTAAAAGGGATAGAGATTTAATTTTAGATATACAGGGTGTCCGGAGTCAATCGCATCACCCGTCGTGTGCAGATAGAGCAGGTTAAACCGAGTAAGAAAGTCCTCTACCTTTTTGCGATCTTCGCAATAATTAATGAGAAATTAATTAAACAAGATCGGCCAATCCGCGCGAGTTTAAGCGCGTGGCGAGAAGACAGCTCACGCAGAGATCCAGCGTTATGCATCGGTCGTACCACGGACTTGAAGGACGGACCATAGACCATAGACCATAGACGAGGGGGCTGAAGCCCAAGTGGGGAGGGAGATTTTGACTTTCAGCCATCTTGATCAGCGACATTAGTACTGCTATCTGTTAGTACTTAGCAGAATTATTTGTTTAACTTCTTTGGTAATGAAAACTTTTGGAAATAAAATTGTGTGCGATCGTGGGGCGCGTAATCGCGAGGAACGAGTGTTAGTTCGACGGTACAACGAGCAAAAAGAAAAAGGAAACGTGAACACTGAATTTCACAAAGAAAAACGGACAGTATATTTTGCACAGACTATTTACAGTAATTATATACAATTAATCGCTTTGCGGAAAGTGCGATAGAACGCGATTCCGAACAACGCGAACGTTTTATGCTCGACAGACGTGCGGCGAAAAACTGCTCGATTGCGAAAAAACTGCGATAAATGCTCTAAGCGCGAGTGATACTGCGAAAGTGCGGGCGAGCGGTTTCGGGCACGCACTTTTATCAATCCGACCTTCTAGAAGATTCACGACAGTCATAAATCACTTTGGAGTGAGAACAAAAGCGACTGTGAATCTTCTAGAAAGTCGGAGGACAATGGTGTTTATATTTTTATTTGTTAGCCGGCTGCCCGTTAAAAATTCGAACAACCGGCCACTTTCGAGATTCGATATGCGCGAATCGAGGCAATTTGCGCGACGCGCGCAGCGACGCACTGTGGTCGATTTCGACGAAAAGCTGGCCAAAACCTCAAAGGTATCTGAATGTGTATATAAATCAGTTTCTATAGGTTTTAGAAGATCCTAGTACAAATATAATGAGTAAAAATGCAAAATGGCGGCTTAGTGGAAAATGGATGTTAATGGAAAATAATCAATATCTTAAAATGTAAGTGTGCGAGTAAATAAAAAAAAAATTGATAAAAGTCAAATAAAATAAAGCTCTAAGTTAGCAACAAATTTATATAATTAAATGGTTTATTATAATATTTAAATACGTTGAGAATCATATATTTTATATTATAGAACATCGTAAAAACTATTATGTATGTAAAAGAATGACAAGAGAAAACACATAACTTTGAATAAACTGTAAATATGTTACACAGAACATAAGAAACGTTTAAGAAACAAAATATATATTAGAATAAAAATTATTTAACAGTTAAATAAATAACAGCAATAGATATGGATATATTATTCTGAATCGCTATCTGATTCAAGTGACTGTGTTGACATAGCACTGACATCAGGCGGTAATAAAAGTAATAAGACATCTTTCGAGAAATGTTTTAACTTTTTTTTAGGTAAATTTCTTAAGCTTGAGATGTATGGATCTGACGAAATTAAAAGCTAATGAAGCATATCTTCCATTTCAGTTACTCTCGAAAATTTACGCGTGAATCCTTCACGATATTTCTTAATATCTTTATTACGAGCTTCTTGTGCCTCTTCAGAAAGTTGTCCAATTGGCAATAATGCAGAATTAATAACTTGAGAACCGTGAATTAATATTTTATGGACAGTAGTAGGCATATTATACCACGAATATATATTGACATATTTTTTTGCAGTCTCTAATGCATATTTTTGAAAAGCATCAACGTTTATATCATAATTGCTTGATATAGTTTGTAATATTACATAAAATCGTTCGATAATTTCTTCGTCTATACCTGTTATCGAAGACGATGCTGTTGAATTTTCAAAAAATCGACGAGCCGTATTTCCGTCATTACTGCTACCATATCCGGGTTTTGGTTTATCTACAATTAATCCCAATTGTGACTTAAATTGCTGCTGTATTTTTTTTTTATTTTCGGCCACTTTCTGTTTATCTTCATCTGTGCGCACTTGCCATTTCTTTATATTTAATTTATAAGATAAATGTAATAAACATTCAAACATACGTATCCACGCATGTAATGTGGACAGCCCAAATTTTAAATACGATTCATTAATTGGTTTTTGAAGCATTATTTCTATTTTGTTAAAATCTTTTGCCGTTGCTCCGCACAGATAACATCTTTGAGTAGATGTATTCGATGATACTGCGTTGCATATTTTTCCATCTATCATTGTAAATAACAACTCATGTTTAACTAATATTGTTTTTTCATCAATTACTATAGAAGAATAAGTAAGTTTATTTATTTGGTTCTCGACATATTGCACTTCCTTTTTAGTGGATTCAGTATTTTCATGAATAAATTGTAATTTAATAGGTCTACAATATCGTGGTAACGAAGGTCGAGGATTTTTCCACAAGACAATTTTGTTTTTGTCATCGGGTTTACCAACAATTAGTTGAAGTGGCACAAATGATGTTATAAAAATGCTAGCATCTGAAATAGTTTCATCCGAAAATTTTTGCTTGTATTCACTCTGACATGAACTGCCATCACAGCCCCATTTTGAAATGAGTTGTAATTCTGATAGTTGCACAGGTGTTACAATATCAATAACTTCATGTTGCAATAATAAAATACGTTGAACTGTATGATCCAATAAACATTGTAAATTAATTTCAGCGCTTGTTTCGGTTATTGTAATTCCTTCTGGATAACATCGTTTTTTAGCTTTTAAAATTTTTTCATAATGTGGAAAAAGTTTAGTAGGTGTACATTCTTGCGTAACTGATTATTTTTGCTGATTGCGTAACTAATCATGATTAGTGCCGGTAAAATTCACCGAAAACAGAGTCGTGAGAACGATTGATTAAGAACGTTTTGGGGTTGATAGAACACCCTTTCCCCCGGGCACATAGATTTAGAGCTATTACGTTACCTTAGGTTTGAGGTCGATCTGAAATCAGATTCTAGATCAGCGACCCCAAAAATCCATGTTTTCAATTCTCAGTTTAAATTTGAGCGACATTAAAATTTTTGTCCACCATATTGGATCCGCCATCTTGAATTTTCAAAATCTGTTTTCAGATTCTCCATCAAACCCATATATACAGTTTTCAGTCCAGGTTCTCGGGTTTATAGTTCAAAGTTTACAGTTTAATGTGAATGCTCATGAGGTTGTTGGGCTATAACGGCGCAGGGTTTGGAATTCATCATGTTATCTTAAAATGGCCGTAACTTTGCAAGGAAAAATCGTAGATGACCATTCGACAGCTCATTTTGAAGGGAAAGAGTAGTACTAAATGGTGCAATTAGAAGAAAAGAGCTAAAAAATTTTGTGCGTCCTGTACATAACCTCAAAAGTAGCCCAAAAAACCACTTTTCGAGTATATAACCTCAAATATCTCAAAATCCTGACGTAATGGGTCAATTCTGACCTCGGATTCGGATTCTACGCAGAAAATTACTTCGGAAATGACCCCCAGCTGCCCAACAATAATCATGATCCCATTTTTTGTAGACCTGTGTTATTATTTTGCTGTCCAAATGCTCGGATACGTCCGAAAAATACCTCAAGATGATCCTGACTTATTTGATATAACGGTATGTATGGAACAAGTGATTCTTTTTGACACAAATCCCTATATAATATTTTTAAACTTTCTATATTAATTAGAAAAACTAAAAAACCAGTTTTTCGACTAGAATTTATTAATAACTGTCCATTTTTCATTTTTAAGTTTAACAAACATTGCAGTCTTCCAATTTCCTTAAAATAACTTCATGGTTATTAGGATTTATCGGACATTTAAAAAATTTTTGTCTTAAGTTTCTAGAATTAAAAATATCAAATAAGTCATTTATCATATAAAGAAAATCTTCTGTTGCTTTTTGTGCGCGAAAAGGAACTACGAAAGTTTCGTAAACAAAATTTTCGTTTTTAATAAAAGTATCTGTACATTAAATATTTACACTATTTACATTAATTTGGACAATTATTTTAGTTAACAAATGTCGGTGGGCGAACTACAGTTCCGCGAGCGACGGAAAGCGGCTCCCGAGCGCTGAAACCAATTAGCAGCTGGATGCGCTAATAGTGTAATTAATCGCGAGCAACGAGAATCTCGTCAAGCGAGCGAGAATCGAATTTTCAAGCGAATCAGAGTGAAAACTGGAAAGCGAGCGACTTTTCAGCGATACTTTTCCGTGATTGAGAATACACACACTGTCACCGGTGAAGCTGAGGATCAAGTGCGAGCGGCGGTTCGCCGAGGGAGCTTTTATAGAGACACTACTCTGGATCACTCTCGATCTTTCCACAACAGTACGTATTTCCGTCAACCTTTTTTCAGTTAAAATCGTTAGTGACCTTTTATACTGTAATATTTTCATATTGTTGGAGTTACGTGTTGTAGTTTCTTTCGGGTGACCGCCGCATGGTTTTATATCGATCGATTTATCGATACGGCACTGCGTGAATCGATGAGAGCGGCTGACGGAGAGCGCTCAGTTGTGCGCGCGCGCGAAGCTCTCAATGTGATTGTGGTTCGATTTCGAACACTTTTGATTGTTGAAAATTTTCTATATGTAATACATTTCTGCACATTTGAAGAGCATTTACAACAGATGAGCTAAACATTTGGACAGCAAAGCGTACTTTCATTTTTTTTTATGATATTCTATGTGTCCTTTCTGCAATTTGTTTCCCAAATGTAGTCCTTCATTTTCTTGAAGTTCATGATGCAGAGCAACAATATAATCCCATTTTATATCCCCTCCGTTTTTATTTACGATACATTTATAATCTCTCAAAGTATTTCGTATCAACTTAAGCATATGGCATGGATCTAAAAATATATGCACTTTATGCTTTGAAATGGGATGTTCAAAATGTGTCTGTAAATATTCAGGGTTATTAATATTGCACTTTAAACAGCGTATTATGCTTAAATTATTTGCTGCACCGTCACATGTTAGGGATTTTATACATATTCCACAATCATGCAACATCGATAAGCATTGAAGAATTAAATTCGCTTTTTGTTCTCCATTAATTCTTTTAATGAAGAAATATCCTACTGTTATCGTCCATAATTCATTAATGCCTACGACTAGAAATACAAGTGCTTTTTTGGCAATATTATGTTCCTCATTAGCTATATTATTGTTAATATCACAGTATTCACAAAATTTTTGTTCATCCAATTCTATTTTTTGACTTATTTTGCCATTTCATCGATTATCAATGCACCAAACAGCAAATGGTCAGTATTTTTACACGATGTTTGATAAACTCAAAGGCTTCTTTATTAAAACCTGGTTCACCATCAACTGACCGATACCATTTACATAATGTCTTTGGATGTGGGAGACAAGAATAAAATTTTCTCTGACATACGAATATGCTCGCGGTGAGTAATAATGTAACGTTACGGCAAATGTTCGTAATTCGGCCGAATATTTTTGGGTCAACGATTTTCCCTTAGACTTATAAACTAAACGCTTTAGTAAATTTGAGCTTCCAGCTGCAATACCTTTTAAAGTGTACAATTGTTCTTCTTGTAGCAGTCTTTTTTCACCTAAAGTTTTAAATATAACTTTCATAGTAGCCATTCTTCTTTTTGAAAACACATGGATGGTCCAAGTCTCATTGGGAGACTGGGGACGAGTAATATGGCGCAAAATGAGCGAAGTCTATCTCCTAGAAGATAGATTTCGAGAACTACCGTGACAAACCATAGTCTGCGGCCTCGCTTATACCGGCCCCGCATTGGATTCTACCATTTGGCCGACGGAAACACGAGAACTTTGCCGTCTTCTCCTTGAAGAACATAAGGGGTGGATAAATATAGTTCACCCTTTAAGAGATGGAGCCGCACTTGTAAAACTATGCATGCAAACACAGACCACGGAAAACACCTCGTACAACTTTCGAGATGCACTCATCCGATTAGGCCACGCCCGATTAGCAGATAAGGTCACGGTAGACACGTATCCAGCTGTTTAGTAACAATAATAATAACGGATATAAGAATAATAATAATAAATAATATAGATATATATATATAAAAAAAAAATATATATATATATATATAAGAGTTTATTTTTCTTTACACATATGCATGTATTCACATAGTAGTTGTGCTTCATATTATGCACATATATATATATATATATATATATATATATATATATTCATATATACTTATTACTTTTATATTACTTGTGTATTCCATTCAACCTATCCTTTATATCTTTAACGTATTATGTACTAATCTTTGATTTCTTTTAAGGAACACATATACACACTCTCATACACACGTTATGCGTAACCTTTATTTTTTTTTCTTATTGTATTCCTAACGAACAAAAGTGGAACCATTTTTCTCTTTTACTTTACATCACTTATATCGAATAAATACTACCTAATCATCGGCTACGATACATCAATGCCAATTACCACCACCTCCAGCGGACCTCCGAGATTTGTCAATATTTGATAGAACTCCGATATACTTATCACGCTATAAAGGAGAAAAATCAATATTTATCCCAGCATGATTACCCAAAAATACTATACCGAAGACAGGCAAGAATATGGAATAATACCACTTCATAAACTTGACCTATGGAAACTCTGCCGATCAACAAATCGCACAACGTGCGATACAGCAAAAAAATAATACACCAAACCTGCAAGGGAACGCTGAAAACAACCGTACGCCGACCTAGAGTATCTGGCCGACGGATGAACCTTGCCTGTGGTTATCAGACGGGCGGAGGAACAACTACACACCTGGTATCTTATCGTTGACGAAGGTCAGGTAGTTACATTTGCTCTTAAACTTAATCACAAATTTCTTTTTCCTCTTCTCTCATAAAAACAAGTAATAGAAAAAGGCTCCACGCACACACACACACACACACATATACTATAATAATAGTAATAGCAACGATAAAATTAATGAAAAAAAAAAAATAATAATAATAATAAAAACAATTTGTAAGAGAAAGACGAAAGAATAAGGAAGGGGTTTTGGAGGTCGCCTTTTCTTTCCTCCTTTTCAAAAAGAAATTTTTTTTTGAACCCAAGGAACCACATTTAACACATAAAAAGAGTACACATACATGAAAATAATAATACTAATAAATACACATATAGTTAAATGTGATTCCTCCCAACAGTATCTTTGTGGCAAGAAAAGAATCGAAATATTTCCATTTTCTAAATTCTTTTGCAAATGTTGTGTTTTTACACCCCCAACATTTGTCTAAGGTGGGGGGTGTTACGTCCTGTGGACTCCACGATTCTTTTCTTTCCTAACTCGAGCAAACACACGTTTTGTTTCTTTAATTTCGAAACATCGTTTGTCGCAATAAATCATAATAAGGAAAGGGACGGATCTGAAAAACAACTTGCCTCACCTTTCTAATAAAGATTAACCGACGTTAGAAATTAAGAAATCTAAGCAAATAATAACTGACAAATATACGCAACCATTAGACAGAGATCCGAAAAACATCTTGCATCACGCGCCTGATAAAGGCAAGCCGACAGACAAAACAAAGAAATTAGACGAGCATCCGATGCAATAGAAGTAAACGACCAGTTAATCCCCGCGAACTCTGTACTAAAGTAAGAGTTGCCCAACCGATCAAAGGTAACATTAAATCAATATCACCGATAAATTATAAGACTTTTTATTTTAGAGGACGTCCTCTGACTCACTACATTATCACAAATTATCCCACGGAAGGGGTGAGTAAGAACAGAATATAAACCGATTTTTTCACCTATGATCACTAGAGTAACACCTATCGAACTCACTATTACTAACTACCATTATAAAACGTTACCGTGAGACTCACCGTTAAGAATATACATATATACCAAATTCTTGAAGTGCGAAATACGCGAGTTATAAACTCAAGAGCAGTGCTCACGAACTGACCGGGCGGAAACAACAAGGACCACGTCCACCTGAGCCAATTGCGTACAAATCTTGTCAGCAAGTAGTAAGTGATTTATATATCTCAAATTTCCATTTATACTCTATAAATTCGAAACAATACTTGGGTCTTAAAAGAAATAAATATTATCCACCATAAATTAAATCAAAACTTGATTTAATCTGAATTTAGTTAATCATTAAATTTAACAATTAAACTCTCTTTGAAATCTCCATCCTCCATCCGTGACCTTCCTTTATTTTAATAAATCATTCCGGATTCATTGCTTTCGCAGCATTGGATCCGCGATTTTCCAAAAGTCATTCCGGATTCATTGCTTTCGCAGCATTGGATTCGCGATTTTCCAAAAGTCATTCCGGATTCATTGCTTTCGCAGCATTGGATCCGCGATTTTTCTGAAAGTCATTCCGGATTCGTTGCTTTCACAGCATTGGATTCGTGACTTTTCCCGAATAGTCACTCCGGATTCGTTGCTTTCGCAGCATTGGATCCGTGACTTTTCTCAACGGTCAGTCTGGATTCACCGCCCTCGCAGGTTTGGATCCGCGACCTTTTTCCTCACTAATCTCTCCTCACTTTATCACTCTCATCAAGGAAAAAGGCACACACATATATATATATATTCAAATATATAACTCTTTACATATATATATATATATATATATATATATATAAAATTCAATTTCAAGTAAATTAAACCCAAGAATTGTTTCTCGACCAATTGCGATTCCTTTTTTTTCTCTACCATTTTTATTGTTCTCTCAGTAGAGAACACCTATAAACGAAGATCGCGAACGGCTATCAAACATAAGCGGAACCGTCGCAACAAACAAATTAGGAAACGATTGGCTCGGGCGCTAGCGGAATATATTAAGTCATCTACATTAAATAATAATTTAGATAACAATAACAGCGACACACGTAGCGACATATCCAATCTCTCCGGTCCCCGGTATTCTCCAGTTCCCCTCACCGACCCCCCTTGTTCTTTCCCAGAACAAATCAGTTCCCCTCCAAGATCCCCGTCTCCCGCTTTAACCGTCATCCTCGGGGATTCCCCCTTCTCCTCCCCTCGTCGTCCTGAGTCCCGTCTCGAGGAAGAACTCCACGACCTCGAAACAGGAGAGAGATTCTCGGAACGGGAAGCGAGCGATCCTGAATTGATCGAAATCAATGACGAATCGTCCGATTCAGAGACCGAGTCCTCCCTGCCCGAGAAGGAACTGAGTGACCACCAGTTTCGTGACTGGCTGCTATCTCAGTTCCCTCCCCTCGAGCTTCCTCTACCTGAGGGAATATTTTGCGTAGGGCCTGACGAAGTAGATCACGAGGAACTACGCAAAACATTAATTGAAAGTCCTCCAGATACACTTATCCCGTGGTTTATCCCCGGCCGTCGCCATCCTATCGGAGTCCCTATTCAAATCCTTTGGAGGAAATATCCCCCCTCCACAGTTTCCTTGGAAGAGATCCGATAACTCTTTACACACTACTATACTCACATTTTGATTTTATTTCTTTTCTCTCCTATTCATCATTGTACGAAACCAATCGGAACTAAAAATTTAGACTTTAGAATCTCCCCCACTATATTCCGATTGACGACCTCCGAACTCATGTAACACCCGCGCAATTAAACAATTACATACACACACACTCACACTCTAAAATATATATATATTTATAAGAATTCCTTTTTCTTTATTATATTTATTTTTATATGAATAAACTAAACTTTTAATCAACTAATCTTATAATCATTTCTTAACCCGTTCGCACTTCCATTCTCTCCAAAATCGCACAGGTCCCGTCCCGGGTAATAAGGATTCATTTCCTTTACCGAAAAGGGACCACCGAACGAACGGGCCTGCCGACAGCGTAAAAGCGACCTTTTCGGTCGTTGACCTGTTCAGGCCCTTGGGTAAGATCGTTCGACTCGAGAGCACGCGCCATACAGCGTTTGCTCAGAGATTACGTAGATTACGTCCTTCCATTGACTCTCCCTTCCACGAGTCTGGACGTAACAGCAGTATACCAGCAAATTCGATCTAAAATTGACATCAACTGTATTTGCTATGTTGAACCGATAGAACCTAATCTTTTATAAGTTTTCCTACATATTTCATGAGAAAAATATTTAAAAAAATAAAATAATTAAGACGCATGAGACAAATATAAAAAATATTGTAAACATGTCTTACATAGGGAATTGCATCTGCTTTTAATTTAACATATACTAATGATGATTTGTCGAAATATTCGGGACGAAAATGCATATGACTGCATTTTGCTTTATAGAGATTTCCGGTATGTTCAATGCTGCGCACCATAATAGTCGTTTTATTTTATTTGTTGGGAAACTGTAAAATATATTTAGTATATAATTGTAAGTTGTAATATTTTATTTTGTTTTACAATTTATAGATATTATTTAATATACAGGGTGTCCGGTAATTGACGGATCACCCGCCGTGTGCAGGTAGAGCGAGTTAAACCGAGAAAAGTCCTGTACCATTTTGCAATCTTTGCAATAATTAATGAGAAATTAATTAAACAATATCGGCCAATCCGCGCGAGTTTAAGCGCGCGGCGAGAAGAGACTTCCCACTCTTATGTGATACTAGGCGCGCGGCGAAAAGGAATAGCTTCATGTTTACGCGATTGCTCGGCGCATGACGAAGCGGGGAGGAGCACTTTACAAAGGACAATAACTATGTACGACCCACGGACTTGAAGGACGGAGCATAATACTCGAAGAGTGATGGCTGGTAGAGGGAGGTCAGCCATCTTGTTCAGCGACATTAGTGCTGCCATCTAGTCGACAATAATAGTATTACTTCCTTCACAGATTGTCAAAAGAACTCAATACTCTCATTCGTACTCAGAATTATTTTCTTTTTTCATAAAAAATGCCATCTTGTTCAATATATATATAGAAGGGTGCAATAACAGAACATTTCGTAAATCTCAGCAACAAGAAAAAATAGAAGAAAAACAAAAAATAACATTTCATGTGTAAATATATACAGGGTGTCCGGTATCAAACGGACCAACACTCGTGAGCGGATAGAGCGCAGTAAACTGAAAAGAAAAGTCCTTTATCATTTTGTAATTTTCGCAATAATTATTAAAATATTAAATAAAAAGGATTGGTTAATGAGCGCGCGTTTCGCGCGGCTAGACCGTAGGACGTACGCTCTAGGCGTGCCAGCGGCGAGTGTCACATGGCAACGAAGTATGGCCGCGCGACGAGAGCCGGCGTACGCGCGAGCAGCCAGCGGTGAGCGGGCAGAAGCGGCGCGTGACGCTGAAACCTCCTATGGATCTATAATTGTCTCGCGTTTTTGATGAAATAATTTTATGGCAAGAAAATGTAGCGGCGCTATCATTTTCTCACCACCTTGCAGTAGATAGCATGGCGCGTTTTTTAAAAATGGTTTCCCCAATAGGTCTAATCCGCACTCATTTTTTAACGTAAAAGCTGTTCGAAATGTCTCTCTCGTTCTTTAATGCACAATTCAGCTTTACGAACAATACTGCGCGTTGCACGATATGTCATTTCCGGCGTGATAGTATTGAAACCCGCTAAAGTTGCTTCGCGTACTTCATTTTCTGCAGGGCCGAATTTAAAGATGTGGAGGCCCTGGGGCAACGAAGAGGTGGAGCCCCCTAACCATTTTTGAACCAAAATCAAATAGAAATTTTTACATCGTTTAAATAATTTATTGCGAAATAACAAGGTCAAGCAACATACACAGACTATATAAATTAAAAGAAATAAACAGATAAAATTATTTTCGTTAGACGAACGATACTTTGCGAGCTTTTTTCGACGAAAAATCATCAATGATTTCGGTGAAATCCAGCTCCCGAAGTAAATCGTTCTCTATGCTAAGCAGTGATAAATTTGACAGACGGTTTTGTGTCATCGTTGATCGTAGCCGATTCTTTATAAGCTTCATTCTTGAAAATGAGCGCTCTCCACTGCAGTTGGACACCATCAACACCAAGTACACATTCTTAAGATAATTTTGACGTTAGGAAATGTAGCTTTGAAATTGTGATTTTCCAGTAGTTTATAATAGAAAAGCTCCTTCTCGATTGATCTTTTTGATAATCCTTTTTGTATAAATCGATCAATGATCTAAATTGGACCAACTCATTTCCAAGACTGGGTTCTAAATCGTCTTTATAGACTTTTACTAGCTCTTTTGCCGCCGCGTACAAATTTGTTGCGTCCATGTCCTCTAAACGATTGAGAAATACAAATTGGTTGCTTCTTCGTATTTATCACAAACTCATCTCTTTTAGATTCAACAAATAACTTCAATGATTCCAATGCACGTACTGCGGATTCAAGAATCATTTTTGGATTCTGTAACATCTTGTTTGTAGCATTAAATCGCTCCAAAACATCGTTCCAAAAGACGGCAAATAGAGCGGTTTCGAGGCTACTCATTTTCTCCAAAAGGCTTGTTGCTTCATTTCTCACGATGTCTTTTTGCTCCTTATTGCGAGATATGCTGGTTAGAGCATTTTTTATTTTACTATAGCTGTCGACAAGCGCTTTCGTAGCTTTAGCTCGACAAGACCAGCGAGTATCACTGAGCTTCTTCAAGACGTAGAACTGTCTGTTTTTTTCTGATAATTTTTCAGTCAGAATTCAATATCGCTCTGTACAGGCTGTAAAAAATACATACAAATTCTGAACGAAATCAAAGAATTGAACAGCTGATGCGCAAGAGTTAGCAGCTTCCTTCCCAACTAAATTTAGAGAATGACCACAACATGGTACAAACACCGATAACTTATTTTTCTCCAAAATCAAAGCTTGCATCCCTTTGTATTTGCCACTCATATTTGGAGCGTAGTCGTATTATTGGCCGCGACAATCGAGTATGTCAATATCATGATTGCCTAAAAATTTAAGCAAAGTTTTTGCTGTGGCATCACCAGTATGACCGCAGTTTGGTAAAAAAGTCAGAAATTTTTCCTTTGGCATCGATTTTTCTATATATCGAACAACTATAGTTAGTTGATCAATATGAGCTTTGTCAAGCGTGGAATTAACTGAAACGGAGTAATACTTTGATTGTTTAATTCTCGTTACTATTTCGATGAGAACTTTATCACCCATTACACTGATCAGTTCTTCACAAATCGTAGACGAAAGGTAATTGACATGACCACTTCCTTTGTTTGCATGTTCTTTAATATGGGTTGCGAGAAGTGGTTCATACTCAGCTAGCAATTCTAGAATACCTAGGAAATTTCCACTTCTCGGTGAGCCAATAATTTCATTATCACCTCGGAAGGCTAATCCACGTTCAGCAATGAATTTAATGGTACTAACGATAATTTTGAGTATTTTTCGCCAATATTGAACTTGCTGAGCTTCTTGTATCGCTAGTTTTTGATCGATGCGTCCTGTTGCTTTTCTTCGTTGCGCTAAACTCATTACCGATTCCAAGTGAGTCTTTGAAGTCTCATGCTCAGATAAACGAACCGATGCATGCTTCCAATCACAAAAGCCTTCCGTAATTGATTTCGTACTCTGAGTAGACATTAATTTACACGCATAACAATATACTTTGCCCGTAGTTGGGGAAAAACAAAGCCAAAATCTGTTCACGGTCTCTCGGTTCTGATTGCGGCGTGTGAACAGATTCTTCGAACATTTCCGAACGAAGCTTGAATCAGATCGTGTCTGATCTTGTGAAATTGAATTTTGCAACAATGCTTCATTACAATTCCGGAGGAACCTTTATCAGCCCAGTATTTGACCATCTCTTCTGTGATCACGTTAGGCCAAAATCCAATGTCGTTTTTGAAACCACTACATTCCGCTTGCGATTGATTTTCTTCCACAATTTTTGAAGGCTCCGTAGTTTCTCCTGCTGCATCGATTGAATTATCTTGAGTAGAATTAACCAAATCTTCATCTCTCATTGAATCTTCTGCTGTATTATTAGTATTTCGCGGAACATCTTGTTGTTTACTCGATGTAGTAAAATAATTCGTCAATTTGGGTGTTTTAGCTATAGTTTTTTCAGATTTCTTTTCATGTTCTGCATGCAATTTTTTCTTCTGGGAACCACTTGCAAATACTCGAGGAGTTTTGTGACGGTCACCCATGATTTCACTATAAGAAAAAGGTCAAGAAAACATGCAATTGAAAAAAAGACCCCTCAGACTGGGAATTTCCCGCTGCAAACGTGCCACTTAATTGCCACTTGTAGTGCGTCTTTTTAATTCCCGAACTGCTCGCACAGGCAGAAGATAGAAATGTGTTTGAAGTAACGGCAAAAAATTACTTGGCCGAATTTGGAACATATATTCTATTACCGATGCACATGGTTCTTATCAATAATATAATGCGACCATGTGTATGTATAAAGAAATATGAGCATAATGAAAAATTACCTGTTGAATATATCTAAATCAACGATAGAATATCGAGGTCATGCCGCCATAACTATGTTCACTCGTAACGTCTACGGCGTACTTCACGCTGTTGCTTGTGACTCTATGACAGATGTGGATGTACACCTCTGTGATGTTCACCCCCTCTCCCCCCACTTCACAGAGGTTGCGGATGTGTATACATTTTTTTTGCTATAATTTTTGAATTTTAGTGTGTATTTTGTTTGTGTCGTTTGAAGAACTCATCGACAAAAATCCTTGAATTGATTAAAAGAAAATGATAAATAAACAAGAATCGAAAAATTATAAAAATAACGAAAACATAACCTAAAAATTGGTATTAGAGTTTTCATGAGTTTCCGTATCAAAATTGTTAATAATTACGAGAAATTGGAAAGAAATTTAAAAAACTGTATAACTTGAAAAATATCAAAAAAAAAGAAATTTAAAAAAATCAGAAAAACTTTAAAAAAATCAGAAGAACTTTAAAAAGTATAAAACAAAAATTATCTTTAAAAAAAAAAGAAAAATATATGAATAAGAAGAGAAAAAATAATTCAATTGGTAAGTCCAACTCCCTTACGTTTTGATTTTTTGGATTAATGTTAATCCTACAATAGATTAACATTAGTCAAAAAAATCGAATCGTAGAAAGTTGGACTTACCAATTAAATTATTTTTTTACTTTTTAATTATATATTTTTGTTTCTTTTTAAATTATTTTTGTTTTATATTTTTTAAAGTTGACTACTATTTTTGCAATCGGGAGTTTTCTTGATTTTTAAAAACAATTTATACATAAATAGCATTGGCTTTTGTACGCGTTTGGCGCTAAGCGTCAAAGCTTTCATAGGCGTTTTTTTTACCAGTTGTAAAAAAACAATATCAGTAAAAAAAATATTTTTTCCTTTCGGATACATGCACAAATTTTTAAAAAAATGAATAGTTGGCTCAACCCATGTGACATTTGTTTTATTATAATCTTTTGAATATTTGGAAAAAATGCTTTGTGAAAGTGTGAAAACTTTTTTTTTCAGAATTCAGGGGGTCGATTCTTGAAATGTGTGAAATTTTGTCACTAGTGGGAAATGTCACTTTCTGCATCCCACTATTCAACGTGTTTTGGTATTCTCGAACTCATCCGAGATGACATTTAGCACAATCTCACGAAGTGAGAAGAGTGCGATGTTGTCATCATTACAGCGAAAATTTTAACCAATAAGAAACGACCAAGAGGGAGTTTGGCGCGATTCTATATGTTTCTTTAAATTGCCTGTTGTTTATAACTTATAACTCATTTGGTTATAACGTTTCTTGCGAGGGCTAAAAATTTTTTATTCATTATAGTTAGTATTTTAAATATATTTTTTAAAATATATTTGTGAAAATGGAAAGTGCTGTCGAGCCTAATAATAATATTAATAAAATGAAAAAGCAATATGTTGATATTGATCAGAAAATGGCTCTCATAGAATTTGTAAAAGCTCATTCGGAATTAAATTCTGCAAAATTAAGCAATGGTTGTACAAACGAAAGAAAGAAACAATTGTGGAATGAAATTGCTGAAAAGTTAAATAGTATGCCCTGTTCAATAAAAACTGCAGATAAATGGAAGAAAGTAAGTCTTTTTTTATAATTTATAATTATCTTTTAGACAACTTTGTCCATAACAGTGTCATTTCTTCATAATATTATTGTATTTAAATTTATCAATTTTCCAGACATTCTATGATATCAAAGGCAATG
Source organism: Lasius platythorax (assembly GCA_963971435.1). NCBI lineage: Eukaryota > Metazoa > Arthropoda > Insecta > Hymenoptera > Formicidae > Lasius > Lasius platythorax. The sequence goes on from OZ020545.1 coordinate 14,825,051, forward strand.
TAAAAAATAAAGAAAGTAATAGAAGGAAAAACTTAACAAAGACTGGCGGAGGACCTCATGTAGAAGACAAACTTGATGATGCAGAGAGTTCAGTCATTGAGCTTATTGGAAATACTGCTATTCAAGGATTGAGTGTACCTGAAACCGTCATAAATTTTGTATGTTATTAAATAAATTTATATTATATAAATTTTTTTCTTATTTTATGTTTTTTGTATGTTCTTTATTATTGGTGTATTTGTTTATATCGGATTTTTTATATGGGCTTGTTACAGAATTTTCATGAAAATAATGTGGAAACACCATCACAAGAAGAAATTATATTTGACATTGAGGATGAAAAGCCTGACAGCAATGCAAGTGTAAACATCACACCAGTTTATATAACACCTGTCAAGTCCACTATATCAAAAATCGCAGCAAGAACAAACACACCAAATACAACTAACGCATCAACTACTTTCAGCACACTAAACACTGTCACTGCACCAACAAGTAAAGTTCCACCCTCAACGAGTTCTACGCCAAATCATATTACGTCAGCGTCCAGTGCAAATACTTTACTTTGTAAAAGGAAACTGGTTGACAATGTTGCTCCAGCAACCAAAGAAGATTCTTCAACGAACAAAAAAAGATATGTGGCAGCTGAAAAAAGAGATGATGCCATTCGCATCAATGATATCATGGCAAAAATAGCAGCAAGTGACATGGAAGCTAGAAAGAGTTATTTAGATAAAAAAATAGTTATACAAGAGGCAAGTAAATGCAACAATTACTTATCAGGAAAAGATGTTAGAACTACAGGAGCAAACGGTACAGATGCAACAAATACAAGTGGAATACCTTGGCAAACTCTTGGATAGTTTCCAGAGTAAAATAACAAGCCCTCACAAATTCAATTTTAATGTAACTTAATACTTGATTGTATACTTGTGTAAACACATAGCTTTATTGTATACATGTAGAGTGCAAATTTACATTCCAGTCTGATTTTAAATATAATAAAATATATATATATATAATATATATAATTGATAAATCTATTTTTAATTATTTATGAAATTGCCCCTGACTTGTCTTCTTATCCATAATTGATTTATAATTTGTTGTTGAATCCTTTTTCCAGCAGCAAGTTCAGGATTGAATCTACCATCTCGAGCTTCAGGTTCAGGTACTATTGGATAAAGTCCAATTTCTGCTTCATTAAGTTGCATATCAGGTATAGGAACACCATCTTGAATACACATGTTGTGTAGAACACAGCAAGCCTTGACAATCTTTGCCACTTTTGTGGGAGCATATTGTAGTGCTCTATATTGGATTAAGCATCGAAATCGCATTTTTAGAACACCATTTACTCTTTCAATTATTGATCTAGTCGATGTTAATCTGTTAATATAATATTCTTCTGGAGTATGTGGAGCAGCATTAGTTATAGGTGTCATCATCCAAGGACGAAGAGCATATCCTGAGTCTCCTGTAAAGAAAATCATTAAATAAAAAATATTCCATTTTTTATTGAAAGGTGATGGGTTAAAATGTATATATAGTTTGCGTACCAATCAAAAAGAATCTTTGGTTTCTTTCATATAAAACTCTCATAAGTGGCTGTACGTTGCACTGGTTCCATATAAAACTATCATGAGTGCTTCCAGGCCATTTTGAATCCACATGAATAATTTTGTAATCAGCATCGCAGATCTGGAAATAATAATTATTAAATTGAGGCTATTAGCTGCATTCGGCAAAACAAATTTGAGACGTCAGAGTGCTCTATTACTTCCTCCTGTTTTTGTTCAATTTCCATAAAAAACAAAGATAGAATGAAGTATATACAGAGCATGCCGACGCCTCAGATTTGTTTTGCCAAAAGCCAAACGCTGCTACTATATTTTTTCAGTTCTTTGATAAAATTATTCTCACCAATTGTACATTTAAGGAATGATAACCTTTCGTATTGACAAATATGCGTTCTGGTTGGTCTAAATCATCAGTCTTAGGAGGAAATATTTTTATGTGTGTACAATCTGTTGTGCCTTGAGGGTTCGGCACAAAGATTTAGGGATCGTTGCTGGATTAGGAGCTGGGGCCCCGGGTCGTCATAGACTCAAACCACTCTTGTTTCACAAACTTGTGTCACTTTTATTTTAATAAATATTTACAGTTTTGACCTTAGATCGTGTTTTATCTTACGGTACCTGTCGGTTAGGCGTAACTCGATCTAGCTCGGACTCACTTCGCGTTAGGTACACGTTCACTCGCGACTTTGACCGTGATAACGACCCGTATTCTGATAATTGACTGACTGACTGACTGACTGACTGACTGACTGACTGACTGACTGACTGACCCCGTGCTCTGTCGCGGCGGGTCTTTTATTCTAAGTTTTTTGGGTCAATTTTGGGTACGCGGTCAAAGTCCAAATGCAAGCGAAGCAAGTTTAATGTCGAAACTCCTCGCTTGCACTTTCGCGAATGTTCTATATTTCGCGGGTGCCTTGCTGAGTAGGCATTTCGTAAGTATGTCGGTGTTCTCGTTTTTTAACCTAAATTATTATTTATCGTTTGATTTACTAGAATTTAGTTTATAGCCTTTCGGGCTATAACAAATCAATGCATCCAATGGCATTCGGAAAATTGAACTTTTGCCAAAATCTCAAAGCAACTTATATTAGTGTCGAGTTATTATATCTATCGAATCAATAAAATTATATATGTATAATACCGGTTCTTGTTATAGTTCATTTCATCTAAATTTTCTGGAAAATGTATCCATTCGCGTTGAATCTCCTCTTCATTTAAAATATTTGTTATTGTGTTTATACATCTACTTGTAGAGGGTTGACTTACACCATTAAAAATATTTAATCCTGCATCCACTTGATAACTACCACCCGCATAAAATCTCAATGCTGTAAATAGCTGAAAAACATTTTATTTACCTCCATTAATAATAGCATTGTTTCAATTTAATATTATCAATTATATTCAATTATGTTTGCAATATCGTTACTATGGTCTGGGCATCCAAAGCAGATCTTCTTGTTGGTTCTGGGATATAATTTGTGACTACATCTAGTAAATTTGAGGCTCGTTGTTTATTCAAACGATAAAGTTTCATAAATAGAGGGTCTGGCAATTCGAATTGATCTTGTCTTCGATTTAACATTCTGTGAGGTACATCTCGTCGAATAGCATGTTCTTGTAAATCTTGAAGAGCAACTAAATTGAGCATTTTAATGCAGGATAATATTCGACATTTGCCATTGTAGTATAAGTGCACTGAAATAATAAAAGAATGTAATATTTTATAAAGCAATATTACTAGTGATAAATATAACGCTTTTACTTAACATTATTCGTTAATTTAATAACACTCTTTTATTCAAAATTATAAAATTCATATTAATTAGAGAGGTAGTTAAAATATCTTATTATTTGTAATGTAAATAAAAATTTACTTTAACATGCATTATCGATATTTATTCTAAATTTATTTTTTTCAATAATAATTCCAAATATACTTACGCAATATATCGATCGGTGTCATAAAACGAAGCAATTAACCTTCAAAATTGTTTTTCTTTTCTATCTCACGTGTGACTTTTCACATCTCACTGACACGAAAGCATCCAAAATGAATTTCACGAGAAATCTCGCATGTGACATGATCAGTGACTTTGGAGAATAGTGCTCCGAAAGTCATTTGTGAAAATCTAGGGAATCTCGAAAATAAAATTTCTCACACATTTCGAGAATCGACCCCCTGGAGTGATTTTTTTTACTAAGTGTGGAGGCCCCCTCTTGTGGAGGCCCCTAGGCTTCAGCCTCTGTTGCCCTTCCCTAAATCCGGCCCTGATTTTCTGTACCATCACGCCGGTTCTCAATTAAGCCACAATTTAGCTATAACCAGTTACGACAGTAAAGTCGGAACTTTTGATGTTTGTGTTACCCAGTCACGTGACCATCCGCTATGTTTTGGATAATAAGAAAGCGCGTTATTCGAAGATATAAAATAAAAAAAGATTAAAAAATTTCTTATATATTCGTAGACTTCTAACTGATGAAATAAGTAAATAGGTAAAAGAAATCACGGAAAAAATTGAGAAAAATTAAATTATAAAATGAGGTTAAATAATAATAATTAAACACACACATTTCAGGTTGTAATAAAAAAAGTACTATTTTAAACTTTCAATGATTAGTTAACAGTTGTGATGGAAATGTGCTAAAAATATTTACAATTTTAACAAGTAAATATAAGTTGTAAAGTAAAATAAATGGACAGTAATTGATAATTATTGTGAAGAAATCGAAATATTAATAATGTAATTTACAAAAATGAAAACCGAATACACGTAGGAATTTTCTAATAAAAATCAAAACACGATTAAAAATTGTCCTTGACCAAATTGCCTATTCGATCTGAATCTGTTTGATTGTTCCCATGAAATGATATTTTCTCTCGACTGCATTGGTAAATCAATTGTTGTGTTTATTCTGCTGCAAAGAGAGGAGAAAAATTAATCCAAATATAATACTAAAGTCGGTATTCATAGACGGATCTAACATTGAAAATTGTTTTCAATTTATCTGTGATGATAATAGAATCTCTCATTGACTAGCATCTTAAAATAAACTTGAAATGATCTTTATCATTGTGACGGTGGGTGTTTGGTAAAGTTCCGGGAAAGTTCTGGTGTCGGTGTGGTAGCGGAAGAAAAGATTGTCACTGAAAGGGCTCGCTTAATTTTCACTCAAAAAAATATATTTTACTTTATTAATAATACCAAATTTAAATCTTGTAGTCGAATCAAGAGATAATATGTACGAAAGGAAAATGAATAATAACTAAAATTAATGTGAGGAGGACTAAAAGAAATGAAAAGTAATAAATGCCGTACAACGTAGGTTTACCGTCCTCACAGAATGAATAACAAAATCACTATTATAGTCTTTGGTAGTAAGAGATCACAGGATTAATCGAGATTAATCCTGACGATGAGAAATTCCGAGAGAGAGAGAGAGAGAGAGAGAGAGAGAGAGAGAGAGAGAAGGAGGGAGAGAGAGAGAGAGGGAGAGAGGGGGTGAGAAAAGGGGGGAGAGAGGGGGGAGAGAGGGGGAGAGAGGGAGAGGGTGGGAGGGAGGGAGAGGGGAGGGAGGGAGGGGAAGGGGGTGACGGAGGGAGGGGAGAGAAGGGGGTGGGGGATTGGGGAGGGTGGGGGAAGGTGGGGGGAGATAGGGAGAGTGGAAGGCAAGGGGGAGAGAGCGGTGAGAGGGAAGGGGTGATAGGGAGAGTGGAGGGAGAGGGGGAGTGGTGGAGAGAGGGGGAGGGAGAGCGGTGAGAGGAGAGGGAGGGGGAGGGGGAGGGGGAGGGAGGGATCGGGGAGAGGGTGGGGGAGAAGGGATGGGGAGAGGGAAGGGGGAGGGGGGGAAAAAGAGGGAGAGAAGGAGAGAGAGAGAAAGAGACAGAGAGAGAGAGTTGGTAACCGAACAGATGACTTGCACTGGTATGTGCCCTTGATAATACTGTTCGTTTACATTCACAAAGTGAGACGTTTCCGATATGGATTATTAATGGTTAACTGAGTCCCGCTGAGAACCGCCCGATGACCGTATAACAGATCCGAACAATTATAAACTGTTAGTTAATCCGAGACGTATGCACGTGTGAACTGCGACACTTGTTGCGAGCGACGACTACATACGGAATGATCGAGAATCTCAGGAAGGGCCGATATCGATGTAGGAGCGTGGAGAGGAGCATATGAGCACGATAATTATTGGCTGATAGATTCGCGGTGAGGCTAGTGACATCGATAAGATAGGCGCCGGGATTGGGTCAAGGCCGCGGAGAACAAGGAAGAAGGATGCGTGATAGAGAAAATGAGAGAGAATGAGTGAGTGAGTGAAAAACCGTTTAGGAGGTTAATTTGAAAAAACGAGATTTTTTTAACAGTGGGGAATTATACATCCCTGAATTTTTCTATTCTTTATCATCAGACTGGACCATAAATATCGGCCTTAGAATTAATTTTATATCTTAATGCATGTAATTCATATTTATTATTTATGCATGCACATGTTAACTATTGTTTCTAATGTCTGAAACAACATTGATTTATCCTTTATAGAAAATAATAATGTATTTAGCATAAAAGCTGTATCACATATACAGGGTGGACTATTTTAATCAATCCACGCGAATATCTCGAAAAATATGGAAGATACGGAAAAATGTTTCGGACAAAAGTTGTAGGACTTGAAGGGGGACAGATGATGAAAATATGTACTTGACCTTGAGTGACCTATTGAAGGTCAGGTCAATGTCATCGATGTTTTCTTAAATGGAACTCCCTATTTTTCAATGCATATTCTTGTAGCTTATCTCGAGAGCTTTCCAAAACACTATAATGAGTTATTTTTTCATTAAGTACTTTTCGAGTTATAAGGCTTGAAGTTTACAGTATTTCGACATAAAATACCAAATATCGTGTAATACATTCAGTTTTCGATAATCTTACCTTAATACTTTTATTCACAGAATAATGAGATCAATCAATTGGTGTAAAAAAACACATAGTTGCTTTAAAAAAAATATGCAGCTGCATGTTGCAAATTACATACTTTTTCTTAATAGCAACTGTGTTTTTTTTACACCAATTGATTGGTCTCATGATTCTATGCATAAAAGTATTAAGGTAAGATTACCGAAAACTGAATATTTTACAAGATATTTTGTATTTTATGTCAAAATACTGTAAACTTCAAGCCTTATAACTCGAAAAGTACTTAATAAAAAAATAACTCATTACAGTGTTTTGGAAAGTTCTCGAGATAAGCTACAAGAATATGCATTGAAAAATAGGGGTTTCATTTAAGAAAACATCCATTTAAAAAAAAATTGACCTGACCTTCAATAGGTCACTCAAGGTCAAGTACATGTTTTCATCATCTGTCCCCCTTCATGTCCTACAACTTTTGTCTGAAACATTTTTCCGTATCTTCCATATTTTTCGAAATATTCGCGTGGATTGATTAAAATGGTCCACCCTGTATATGGCACAGCCATATTTTGGATAGTACAGTTGACGCATGCGTCTTAAAATATACGAAGAATTTCGGTGACTGTCGTAACTGGTTATAGCTAAACTGTGATTATGCTTTTAATATATTCCAAAAAATTCAACACATTAAGGTCTGGCGACCGTGCCGGCCAAGCGATAGGGCCCACTCGACCTATCCACCTTCCTGGAAAACGCGCGTTTAACAGTTGCCGTACTTGACGGGAAAAGTGAGCAGGAGCTCCGTCTTGCTGACAAATCAGCTCTGCCCGTACGCGGAGAGTGACGTCCGCGAGGAACAGAGGCAACTGATTTTCAAGAAAGTCCGTGTATACTTCCCTACTGAGACACGATGGAAGAAAGTATGGGCCAATCTGAAAACCACCGACGCTAAAACGTTTGAAGAAAGCCGCAGGACAAAATTTTCTAACGCACATGACTACTTACTACTCTGTTCGCGATTACTTCTGCCCATACATTTATCGCCCAACGATGTTAAAACGCACCCTGGCGAACGGCATGCGGGTTTTCCTCTTGCCACAATAAAAAATTGCGGGAATTGAATATGCCGTTCGGTGTGAACGTCGCCTCGTCCGTCCATAAAATTCGGTCGGGAAATGATAAATTCCGCCGATATTGTGAGAGGAACCCTGCTCGTTTTGTTAATCATTAATATACCCTGAAAACATCGCAAATATCGAATGAAAATGATTGAAATACCTTCACCAAAATAGATGCGTTGTTCTTCATCTCCGCAAGAAGCTGCTGTACTCGCTGAAAATGATACGGGTGCAACGCGTTTCGACGTAAAGTACGATACACCACCTATCGCGAGTAACCGAGCGCACGAGCTGCACGGCGCACACTGTTTCCCGGATTTTTTTCGAACATCCGCAGGATCCTTTCTTTGTCATCGGCACGTATACGCGGTCGTGCACCACAAATGTCACCTCTCCGCGTCGGCTGAAGAGATTCTGTTTCTCGCACGTTGTACACATCTCGCAATGGTATTTTTTGACGGATATCGATCTCGCCCGGGAAATCGCTCTGCATAAATGCGTGCCGCTTCACGAGAATTTATTCCTTGAAAATCAGTTGCCTCTGCTTCTCGCGGACGTCCCTCTCCGCGTACGAGCAGAGCTGATTTGTCAGCAAGACGGAGCTCTTGCTCACTTTTCCCGTCAAGTACGGCAACTGTTAAACGCGCGTTTTCCGGAAAGGTGGATAGGTCGAGGGGACCCTATCGCTTGGCCGGCACGGTCGCCAGACCTTAATGTGCTGAATTTTTTTGGGGTATGTTAAAAGCTTAATTGAGAACCGGTGTGATGGTACAGAAAATGAAGTACGCGAAGCGACTTTAGCGGGGTTCAATACTATCACGCCGGAAATAGCATATCGTACAACGCGCAGTATTGTTCGTGGAGCTGAATTATGCATTGAAGAACGAGGAAGACAATTCGAACAGCTTTTACGTTAAAAAATGAGAATGGATTAGGCCTATTGAGGAAACCACTTTAAAAAAAGCGCCATGCTATCTACTGCAAGGTGGTGAGGAAATGATGGCGCCGCTACATTTTCTTGCCATAAAATCATTTCATCAAAAACGTGAGACAATTATGGATCGATAGGAGGTCCCAGCGTCACGCGCCGCTTCTGCCCGCTTGTCACTCGCTGTTCGCGCGTACGCCGGCTCTCGTCGCGCGGCCATACTTCGTTGCCATGTGACACTCGCCGTTGGCACGCCTAGAGCGTACGTCCTACGGTCTAGCCGCGCGAAACGCACGCTTATTAGCCAATCCTTTTTAATTAATATTTAATAATTTTTGCGAAAATTGCAAAATGGTAAAGGACTTTTCTTTTCGTTTGCTGCGCTCTACCCGCTCACGAGTATTGGTCCGTTTGATACCAGACACCCTGTATATGGGCAATTCCACGTTAAATCTGATAAGAAATGACTTCGTATTTTTTAAATCGATTGAAACTTTTTTGACGTGAAATATACATAAAATAAGGAAATGCGTATTTTTTTATTTGTCCGAAATATTTTTTTTTTTTTGCAGAAGTTATAAACAACAAAATTTTTGTCAAAAATGAAGAAGTTGTCAACTTTAAAAATTTATATCTCTGGTTATATGTCCCAGAGAAATTTTCAAAATGCATTTTAAAGCTAAGGTGACAAACTTTTTTATAAAAATAGTTTAAGTTACAAGAAATTGCTAATTACAATTAATATAAATAATTTAATAGTTTAATAATTTTCTTCATTTAAAAATTACACCTCAAAATTTTTGAAATAATGCTATTTTATTCTCCACTTCATTCTGAAAGTGTACATATTTTTTATTTTATGGAAAATCTATATACTCTCTTTTTTATATATTTTTAATGAGACGCCACGTCGTGCTCGCGTCACTGGCTCGACCAAGTAGCGTAGCTCGTCGATTTCTTCTAAAATCTTTTGTAGGAAGAATGTAGTATAATATGAATGACATAATCTATAATGTTGAATGTAATCAACATTATACAAATTATATTTTTATTATGAATATTGCATTTAAAAAATTGTGCGATATTTCTGGTAAAGTAAATCATTACTGTAATGAATAATTTGACCGTTGCTTTTCCTTTCCGTTTTGAATTACAGAGATTTTCTGTAACGGGTTTTATTCTCTATTCCTTCTTACCTGGGAATTAAAAAATTGTGCGATATTTCTAGTAAAATAATCTTGAATTTATACTCGTGTCGCCAGTGAAATAAAAAATTAAGGGGGTTTATTTTAAAAAAACGACCCAACTGGCAAAAGATAGTCTTTATTATAATGATGTCATAGACGACGTTTCGACCTTTGGTTTAGGTCCTTTTCAAGTCTTAAATAAAATAAAAACATATACAAAAATTAATTAAATTCGGAAGATAGCAAACAATAATGGAAGAGTGAGATGACAGAAGAAGAAAGGAAAACGAAAACAGCGCAAACCTTAATTAGCACTAACCTCAGATGAAATATTCATATGATAAAAATTAGTGAAAACTCAGCATCGAAATAATAGATGTCAAACAACGTTCCTGTCAAGAGCAATGGTACAACACGTACTGAGAAAGAGAGCAATGTTTTAAACGACTTTGATGATGTTATCATAAATAGGGTTTAAATTATCTGTGTCTTTTTGTAAGTTGATCGTGTTGTTATGTTTTTTTATGAAAAACATTTCAGCAATTTCTCTCTTTCTCGTGTGCCTTTCACAATGTAAAATATTCGGAGATGTCCAATTAAAGTCGTGCATATATTCAGTTTTATGTTTACTAATTACATTATGGTTACTCGTATGCACTTTAATATTATTGATATGTTCTTTGATTCGAGTGTTCAAATGTCTTTTAGTTTGTCCTATGTAAGTGGCGTCACATTTGTTACAGTCGATCTTATATACTATATCAGTTTTGTCCGTTTTAGATAACTTGTCTTTACCTCGTTTAATCAATTTGTCAAGTTTTTTCGGTATTGTATAAATTAATTTTAAGCTTGTTTTTTTAATTGTTCTGCTAATATTGTCACTTAAATTTTTTATGTAAGGTAATAAAATGCATGACGAGATATCGAACGCTCTGCTGTTGTTATCAACACTAATAGTCATATTTTTCCGTTCTCTTAAAGTACATACTCTTTTTTGGACGTAGCGATCAATAATTTTCGGAGGAAAGCAATTGTTAGATAAGATTTTTTTAACCGTACGTATATTTTCGGAATGAAACCGATCATCAGATAACATAATCGCGTGGTCCACCAAATTATTGATAGTGTTGATTTTATAATTAAAGGGGTGGTTAGAATGGTAATTTAAATATCTACCCGAAGAGGTAGGTTTCAAGTACCAATTCGTCAAGAGTTTTCCTCCGCATCTGATAACAGTCGTGTTAAGAAAATTAATCACATTATTATTTTCAATTTCATGCGTAAATTGCAAGCGTTGATGAAAGCTGTTAAAAGTAGATAAAATGGTATCAATCTCAGTCCGCGGAACAATAGTAAAAATATCGTCAACATACCTATAGTAAACCGAAATATCAAATTGCAGTAAATTAAGACAGTGTGTCTCTAACTCGTCCATGACTAAATCAGCCAAAATGGGTGACAAGGGAGATCCCATTGGAGTGCCATATATCTGTTCATAATATTGTCCGTCAAAACAAAAACTAGTTGACTCTAACACCGTTTCAACAGCATACAGAAATTGTGGTAAACTGAAAGTTGTCCTGTCGGAAATCTCCGTCCAACGTTTCTCAATAGCTTTAAGGGCTAAATCTTTCGGAATATTCGTAAATAATGACGTAACATCCAGAGAGATTAACACCTCGTTATCTTTAATGGTATGGTTTTTAATGGTATTCGCGAACGTCCATCCATCCTTAATGTGCGATGAATTTTTTAATCGAGTGTTCAAGTATCTCATGGATAAAGCGCGCTATATTGTACACCGGGCTCCCAAGGGACGACACGATAATGCGTAAGGGAGCATTAACTTTGTGAATTTTTGGCAAACCGTAACATCTGGGAAGATTACCGTTGGTCGTATTAAGATGTTTATATGTGGAAACGTCAATCAAATCATTATCACGCCAAGATTTGACTAAAGTGCTCATTTTTGTCGTCAGTTTTTTAATGGGATCTTTTTTCAATTTACTATAGGTAGATTGGTCTTGAAGTAAAAGATTCATTTTGTCGGTATAGTTTTTCATGTCCATAATAACTGTGGTTTGACCTTTATCAGCTTTTGTG
>OZ020545.1:14837091-14877177 GCA_963971435.1 Lasius platythorax
CGTCAACATACCTATAGTAAACCGAAATATCAAATTGCAGTAAATTAAGACAGTGTGTCTCTAACTCGTCCATGACTAAATCAGCTAGAATGGGTGATAAGGGAGATCCCATTGGAGTGCCATATATTTGTTCATAATATTGTCCGTTAAAACAAAAACTAGTTGACTCTAACACCGTTTCAACAGCATATAGAAATTGTGGTAAACTGAAAGTTGTCTTGTCAGAAATCTCCGTCCAACGTTTCTCAATAGCTTATCCATGAGATACTTGAACGCTCGATTAGAAAACCTTCATCGCACATCAAGAATGGATGGACGTTCGCGAACATCATTAAAAACCATACCATTAAAGATAACGAGGTGTTGATCTCTCTGGATGTTACGTCACTATTTACGAATATTCCGAAAGATTTAGCCCTTAAAGCTATTGAGAAACGTTGGACGGAGATTTCTGACAAGACAACTTTCAGTTTACCACAATTTCTATATGCTGTTGAAACGGTGTTAGAGTCAACTAGTTTTTGTTTTAACGGACAATATTATGAACAAATATATGGCACTCCAATGGGATCTCCCTTATCACCCATTCTAGCTGATTTAGTCATGGACGAGTTAGAGACACACTGTCTTAATTTACTGCAATTTGATATTTCGGTTTACTATAGGTATGTTGACGATATTTTTACTATTGTTCCGCGGACTGAGATTGATACCATTTTATCTACTTTTAACAGCTTTCATCAACGCTTGCAATTTACGCATGAAATTGAAAATAATAATGTGATTAATTTTCTTAACACGACTGTTATCAGATGCGGAGGAAAACTCTTGACGAATTGGTACTTGAAACCTACCTCTTCGGGTAGATATTTAAATTACCATTCTAACCACCTCTTTAATTATAAAATCAACACTATCAATAATTTGGTGGACCACGCGATTATGTTATCTGATGATCGTTTTCATTCCGAAAATATACGTAAGGTTAAAAAAATCTTATCTAACAATTGCTTTCCTCCGAAAATTATTGATCGCTACGTCCAAAAAAGAGTATGTACTTTAAGAGAACGGAAAAATATGACTATTAGTGTTGATAACAATAGCAGAGCGTTCGATATCTCGTCATGCATTTTATTACCTTACATAAAAAATTTAAGTGACAATATTAGCAGAACAATTAAAAAAACAAGCTTAAAATTAATTTATACAATACCGAAAAAACTTGACAAATTGATTAAACGAGGTAAAGACAAGTTATCTAAAACGGACAAAACCGATATAGTATATAAGATCGACTGTAACAAATGTGACGCCACTTACATAGGACAAACTAAAAAACATTTGAACACTCGAATCAAAGAACATATCAATAATATTAAAGTGCATACGAGTAACCATAATGTAATTAGTAAACATAAAACTGAATATATGCACGACTTTAATTGGACATCTCCGAATATTTTACATTGTGAAAGGCACACGAGAAAGAGAGAAATTGCTGAAATGTTTTTCATAAAAAAACATAACAACACGATCAACTTACAAAAAGACACAGATAATTTAAACCCTATTTATGATAACATCATCAAAGTCGTTTAAAACATTGCTCTCTTTCTCAGTACGTGTTGTACCATTGCTCTTGACAGGAACGTTGTTTGACATCTATTATTTCGATGCTGAGTTTTCACTAATTTTTATCATATGAATATTTCATCTGAGGTTAGTGCTAATTAAGGTTTGCGCTGTTTTCGTTTTCCTTTCTTCTTCTGTCATCTCACTCTTCCATTATTGTTTGCTATCTTCCAAATTTAATTAATTTTTGTATATGTTTTTATTTTATTTAAGACTTGAAAAGGACCTAAACCAAAGGTCGAAACGTCGTCTATGACATCATTATAATAAAGACTATCTTTTGCCAGTTGGGTCGTTTTTTTAAAATAAACCCCCTTAATTTCTAGTAAAGTAAATCATTACTGTAATGAATAATTTGACCGTTGCTTTTCCTTTCCGTTTTAAATTACAGGGATTTTCTGTAATGAGTGTTATGCTCTATTCCTTCTTACCTGGGAATTCCTATAGACTCAAACTTTACGCGCTCTATGGCAAGCCCCTCGGTCTTTAACACATTGCGGACCAGAAATGTTATTGCTAATCATATCAAGTAGCCAGTTATTTTTTTGCAAATATTTTTGTTGCTTAGGGTTTATTAGTAATTAAAAATCATTGTCATGTTGAATATTCAGTTTCAATAAATATTTTAAAATTACATATATTTAAAATTATGATATGATTAGCAATAAAATTTCTGGTCCGCAATGTGTTAAAGACCGAGGAGCTTGCCGTAGAGTGCTGAAAGTTGGGCCTATGGAAATTCCCAGGTAAGAAGGATTAGAGCATAACGCTTGTTACAGCAAATCCCTGCAATTCAGAACAGAAAGAAAAAATAACGATCAAATCATAGAGTACAGTAATGATTTACTTTACCAGAAATACCGCACAATTTTTAAAATGTAATATTCATAATAAAAATATGATTTGTATAATGTTGATTACATTCAACATTATAAAATATGTCATTCATACTATACATTCTTCCTACAAAAGATTTCCAAAAAATCAAGGCGCAATGCTACTTGATCGAGCCAATGTCGCGAGTTCGGCGCGGCATTTATTAAAAATATATAAAAAATAGGGTGTATCAATTCTCCGGGAATAAAATAAAAAGTATGTACACTTTTAGAATGAAATGGAGAATGAAATAGCATTATTTCAAAAATTTTAAAAAGTATACTTTTTGGCGAAAAAAATTATTAAACATTTCAATCATTTATAGCAATTATAATTAGTAATTCCTTGTAACTTAAACTATTTATAAAATTTCTTCTAAAAAAGATTGTCCCCTTAGCTTTGTAACGCGGTCACCTTTCTCGACGCGCGGATCGGCTCGCCGGCGTCAGGGTTCAAGTGAAGGGGAGACTCCAGGATACGTTAAATAATTCAGAGTTGCGTGTAATAAAGTTTTATTTGATAGATAAAGAGGTAGAGCTATATACATATATACAATGCATGCGGTGTGCGTGGTTGAAGCGGGCGCAAGAGGTGTTATACAGCGTGTCACTTAAAGACCGCCCACTAAGTACATAGCGTTATTTTTTATCAAAAAATGAGTCGAAAAGTCCTGAACCAATTTTTTCTATCACACTTAATAAAGGAGTAATTTTTGAGTGAAGTCATGCCAGTCAGCGCCGACCTTTAGCCGGGCGCACGTCAATGAGCCGCGCGCCTGGTAGTGTCCGTGAGCGTTCCGCCGCTACGCCGACGCGGCGGCGCTATGCCTTCGCGCTAACATGCAATATTCTAACGCATCGTAATAATAGAAATCAAGAGACACGGTAGTGTCTCGCGCCAAATACCGCGCAGCAGCAGCAAGGCACTCCATGTATTTTTACGCGAGCGGGCCAGTGGAGAGTACTCGAGATTATCAGACCTCAATAACCGCTGAACGGATTGAGTTCTTACTAGGCTTAATGGATAGCTTGGGTTTAAATTATATGAGGAAAGTGTCTTTATTTTCGCTCTACATATTCTATAAGTAGAGGTATTACGACGCAAAGTCGAAATGTGGAAATTTTCGTTTAAGGGGATCCTAAAATCGTCTGTTTTACCGATCGAGAATTATTTCTTTTTTTACGTAAATCATTTTATTGGTTGAATAAATTAATAAATGCTTTTCCACGATTATAGTACACATAGCAACAAAGTGCCGAACGTCCTATTTTATGTTAATTTTATGTTAATAACACGTATTTATGTTATTTATGTAATACACGTATGCACGAAAAATTTTGAACACACTATTCTCTTTCACTAAACTTCTAAACTCATTTCTAAAAGTTCACCTACATTCTTTCATGCAATTTCTAGCCCAAACCGGTCTCCTTTTGTACGTACAACGCTCAAGTCTTTTTTATTAAGCAGTATTGTTTCGACCTGACCTAACCTGACACCGTCAGGTTGAAACAATATTGCTTAATATAAAAGATTTGCCGTTTGTACGTACAAAAGGAGACCGGTTTGGGCTAGAAATTGCATGAAAGAATGTAGATGAACTTTTAAAAACGAGTTTAAAAATTTAGTGAAAGAGAATAGTGTGTTCAAAATTTTTCGTGCATACGTGTATTACATAAATAACATAAATACGTGTTATTAACATAAAATCGGACGTTCGGCACTTTGTTGCCATGTGTACTTTAATCGTGGAAAAGCATTTATTAATCTATTCAACCAATAAAAAGATTAACGTAAAAAAAGAAATAATTTTTGGTCGGTAAGACAGCGGGCCATCGGAGTTCGGCCGTCAGTTTTGGATCCCCTTAAGAAACGTCGGAAAAATGTACAACTAAGCCGTTTGACAAGAGATGGCATTAGCGTCACTCGCGGTGGTATCAATTTATCGACCGTAATCTAAAATATTGATTTATCGACCGTAATTTATAATATCGACCATAATCCATAATAACCTTTTTAACTATATACGTATTGTTGTCACTCGTTTTCATATATATCTCTCTCTCTCTCCCTCTTTCTCTCCCTCTCCCTCTCCCTCTCTCTCTCTCTCTCTCCCTCTCTCTCTCCCTCTCTCTCTCCTTCTCTCTCTCCCTCTCCCTCTCTCTCTCTCTCTCTCTCCCCCCTCTTCTTCTCTCTCTCTTTTTCAACATTATTATTCATATAATATGATATTATTTAGTGCATATACAAGTATAGATATTCAAATTTCAAGATCTTAGAACACACATATACAAAATAATAAATTCTAAAAAATAAATTCCAAATAATAAATTCTGTGTCTGCTAAAGACATCCTGTCTGTAAAAGACATCATGCTTGTGAAAGATAAGCATGTAAAAAAATTGTATATTAATATATATAAAATTGTATGTATCTTTTTATATCTGTTTCATGTCCTTTCTACCTATCCTCTGTTCCATTTACATTCCTTGGAAATGTAAAAAAATTGTTTTCCTTAATATTATATTAAAATTATTATATATAATATAATTATTATATCTAATATAATATTAAAGAAAACATTTTTTTACATTTTCTCCTGACGGAAGAGATCACCACCTTCTCGCGGTTTCCGTTGACCAACAATATGTACGTCCATTGTTCATTTACAAAAAAAAGATATACAATAGAAGAATTTATATTATTGCAAAATAATTATTTCTTCTTTTATTTTATTACTTGTATTTAATATTAGCAAGGTAAAAAATATACTATTAGAATAATTTTTCCAAATAACATAATTTAATTTTTTACTCAATTTTTCTTGTGCTAACAATAAATCATCTTTCTAAATTAATGACAATTTTTTGAGAAAGAAACGTACATGTTGGCCAAGAATGGATTTTTATTATTTACGCTCTTTCTATTCTTTATTTTTGTAATTAGTATATATATCTTATATACGTATATATATTATATCTTTTATGTGCAAAATAAATTTCAATGGTAGAGATAAATGATTTAGAATAATGAATGGTTTAGATAAATTACAATATTTATCTAATTATTAATTTTTACGTTTTTATTGTAAAATCAAAATAGTACGAGACACGCGAGATCTAATAAACGAGCCAAGCTGCTAATGTATATGATTCTCTCGAAATCTTGAGGCTGGCGACGCGTCATAGCTATAGCTATAGCTATAGTTTAGAAAAGAAAGAGGCAGAGAATTGTATATCTGTTCTCTTCTACTACCCGAAGCTGGCCGAACGCCGAGCGCATACGTACATGTCTCTTTCCTTGTGTGCGCTAGTCCCTCCACACGCTGTAGCATGTTGCAGCATCTCAAAACTAGCATCACTGGACTGGTGCCGAAGCGCTCGCCGAATCGCCTTATCAAGAGACACGGTAGTGTCTCGCGCCAAATCACGCGCAGCTAAAAAGTCGCGCGCAGCAGCAGCGATGCACCCCGTGTATCTATACGCGAGCCGGCCATTTGAGAGTACTCGAGATTATCAGACCTCAATAACCGCTGAACGGATTGAGTTCTACTAGGCTCAATCGATAGCTTGGGTTTTAATTATGTGAGGAAAGTGTCTTTTTTTTCGCTCTATATATTCTATAAACAGAGGTATTACGACGCAAAGTCGAAATGTGGAAATTTTCATTTAAGAAACGTGGTGGTCCGCGTTATCGTCCAATGTACGATTGCGACTTTCGACACGAGATGGCACCACTGCCTAGAGTGCTTAAAGTAAATGTGGATATGTGTGTATGTGTGTATGAATGAGTGAATGAGTGTGTGTGTGTGTGTCATAATAAGAAAGATAGTGAAAGAGTATGCATGTGAAAAAGAGAGTGAGTGAGTGGGTGAGTGAGTGAATGAATAGAGAGAGAGGGAATGGGAGGGAGAGAAATGAAGGCATGGGGTGGAAGGGAGGGAGGGAGGGAGAGAGGGGAGAGGGGAGGGAGGGAGGGAAAAGGAGGGAGAGGCAGGAGAAGGGGGAGGTGAGAGGGGGAGGGAGAGAGTAAGAGAGAGAAGGATAGATAACTGCTATACTCGTTCGCTGCTCACCGTCGTTTTCCTCCCACCGCGTTGTTTGTCAGCTCCACTCCGTTTTGCTACTTTCCGACTTTACGCCCTACCTTCCCTGCTTTCCGCTGTAGACAGGCGCTGATGAGCTAACTTTAAGATTGTATACCAATGAAGAGGAAGCTAAGATCAAAGAATGGTTCAGGACTTTTCGATTTGGAGTGTTGTTGTTCTGTCCGATGGTGTGTTCCATGTTTTTTAAGTTACACCCTATATATCAAATCTGAAAAAAACAATCTAATATTGATATAATAAAAATAAAATAACAAAAGAGTGAAATTAGAAAAAAACTGTAGTGCTATGAATAGATAGCACTACAATTTCTCTCTAAATACTACTATGCATTGTATTTTCTTAACATAGATTTTTTATATACTATATATTTGTCCCTCCGAGGATACGCCACATAAAATAATATCTGCTGATGGGGTAGTGCCGGCTGCTTCATCTCACGGTCTCTATGTAATCGTAACTGTCTTCTGTAATAGTTTAATAATAATATTAATGTTCTTCCTTAATTTACGTTAAATTGATATAGATCCTTGCCCCATCCGCGACCTCGAGATGGGTATCGTCCTCTGTCTGCTCTTTTCCAACGGGCTGCCCTTTCTTTTATTGCAACAAAAAGATCTGTTAATGTTTCTGTTTTTTTTTTATTACGTGGGTGGTTCAAATATAAACAAAAATTTGTTTTTATTAATTTTATTTACAACACAATCGAAATCTATTATAATATATACTACTTTTCAATATAATCCTTCTCGACTGTAATGCACTTTTTCAATCGTTGTGGAAGTTTCTTAATTCCAATTTCAAAACTTTTTCGATTGCTTGTCAAACCAGCTGTGCACAGCTTCAGTGACCTCGTCATTATTGCCCACACGCTGTCTTCCTTCTCAAAATGATTTTGCCCAATCGTACACTCTTGCTTGACAAAGTTTGTCACTAGAAAATGTATACGATCGGGCAAAATCATTTTGAGAAAGAAGACAGCGTGTAAACAATAATGACAAGGTCACTCAAGCTGTGCAGAGCTAATTTGACAAAACCAAAAAACTTTTTAAAGAAAAAAAACATTTATAATACAAATAGCTCTAGAAAAATAGCTACAGAAATCTAGTATTATTTATTTCTGCAGCCTACACATACATAACACACACACACACTTTTTCTCTCTTTTTTTCTTATTTTTGATTAATGTTACTAATGTTATATGAATACTTACATCTTCTGGCCTCAGGCTTTTCTCTCCATTGTTCTTTTCCGACCTATTCAGGTTTTTCTCTCCATTCTTTTCCGGCCTATCTTTCTCTTCAGTATTCACTTTTGGCATTGTAGCACATGATATAAAATCGTAGCACGTGATATAAATGTTAGATATAACTATAACTAAAAAAAGCACGATAACGATGAATAACCACATGAAATGAAAAACATGCACTATAAAACTTTGATGTGCTTCGATAGCATATTCTTTGTTATAGCTTCTTTTCTTTATAGCGCCACTAAAGTTATTTTATTCGGTGGCATTAATATGTTTATCGACCGTAATCCGTATGTTTATCGACCGTAATCCACACGTAATGTCGATTACTTATAAAGTCGATAATGCAGTTTGTAATTAAAAGTTTACAAGGATAATATTTCATAAATTCATGATTTACCATCGGGATAATCGATTATATTTACCATCGGAATTTTTTATTTATGTTTATTAAGATCTCTGCGTGGGGCGTGAGGTCAGTAATTTTTACATTATAACCTGTAACATATCGATCGAAATCAAATAATCGAAACGTTTATAAACGTTTCTGATTATATGTGAAATCGTGTGTGTATACACATAATATACTAGCTACTAAAAGAGAAGAAAGAAAGAAAAATTTCAAGGAAAATATCTACATTAAGGTATGTTTAAAATGTATATTACTTCTTATATAAATTAAGTCTTTGATCTTCAGGAATATTAGTTCTTATGTAAATTAAGTCTTTGAGCTTCAGGAAGAATCTTCAGAATCTTCAGGAAGTTGAATTTGAACATGATTATTAAAATATTATTTTTTAAAGATCTTTGGTTATTTGTGGTGCAGAGAGCAAAATTTCAACGTGATTATTGATGGTTATTATTTTTGGTGCGGAGAGCAAAATTTCAACGTGATTATTGAGGTATGTAAATTTTTTCTTTTTGCAATGTTACATTTTTATTATTGATGTGATACTATTGTGATATTATTTGATACTATCCCAGTAAACAGTAAAGATATATCCATACAAACTTGCATAGGTGTATAAGCATATGCATAAGGAAATGGATTGATCCATTTCCTTATGCACACATATATGGACCAATTAATTTTTTTATGCATATGTTTCTGCGCTATGCAAATTTGTCTGGATATACCTTAAGTAACATAACATCAATGTTGTAATTTTCCCATTCGACAATGTAACTGTTACGTACAAGATAACTATTACGTACAAGGTATGTTACATTGCTGAATGGGAAATTATAACATTGATGTTATGTTACTGTTACTTACAATAGTGTTTACTGAAATGTGATATTATTTTTTATATTGATCCAGAAAATTGAATTTAAACATGATTATTAATGTTGTGGCAATAATATAATTGTTAAATAATCATATATTAAATAGGACAATGATAAAATCAAAAATAATAAAACGATAAAATAAATTTAATTATTTTATTTTCTCTTTCTTATACGCCTTTTTAAAATAATATAGAAATAAGAACTGTATAGATTTCGTTAGGTTAGCAATGCAACAATATATAAATGATAATTATGACATATAATATTTTAAAATCATGTCATTTTAATCGATACATTCGAATATCGTTCAAAACATTATTAATTAAAAAGAAATATGTTAGATAAAAGTTATTTGGTTTGGTTTCGAATATATTTTCTATAATCAGCACGATTCTTTTCTAGGTAGAGATTTCGAGGGGAATATTTTGTAACAGCACAATTTTGTTCGAAGTATAGACATTTCCAAGTTTTGATCTTTTATTTCAATATTTTCATATGACGATGGTTAAAATGGGTCGATTTTGGTCTAAAAAATGTAACGTAAGTTATACATATATGTTATATATGTATTTAATGTTATATATGTTATATATGTATTTAATGTTATATTTAATGTTATATATTATAATGTTACGTTTTTGGAGTCGCTGAATACGATGGTAGCAGTTTTATCCGTCTAAACTCGTGGGAAAGTGGTCAAAATTCGCCTTAAAGAGGTCGAAATAAGTCACTTTGAATAGTAATTCGGTTATTAGTGACGATTTTGGGTTAGATTCCCATAACTTTGGCGCCGTAATGTAAAGGTGATTTCCGAAGGACATTTTAGCGGAGAATACGGAAAAAATACTTAAAAAATTCCACAACGAATAGATATCATGAATAAGCAATATTGAATTATATGTAAATTTCAGAAACTATACACATATAATAGAGTGTACTTTAGGACATTTATTTGTTATGTGTAGTAAATGGAACGCGTGGGCGGGGAAGGGACTCTGCTTTCCTCTGCAACCCCCCACCCCCCCGAAAAAACTAACCTAAACCAACTCATGTCCGAGGGGTGAATCTTTATTTTAATAATTCACTTTTCGGATATGGGTTGGGTTAGGTTAGTTTTTTCGGCGAGGGGGTGCAGGGGGAGGGGCTCCGCCCTTCCCCCGCCCACGCGTTTGATTTATTAAACATAAATAAATAAATCTGCTAAAAATACATTTTATAAAACGTTCATGGTGTCTGAAAATTTAACATAATTTATGGAAATTCTTTTCTTAAATAATTTTTTTATAAACAATGAGTGATATTTAAAACTTTTGCAGGATATGCAGGATAATGACCTTGACAACATATGTCAATGTCATTGACTTAATATTTTGTTTTGTAAATTTTATGTTTTGTAAATAATTTATATTGTTGCTATATCTTGGAAAGTATTGATCGTAGAATTTTTTTATTATTTTTCCCACGTTTATCATCAAAAATGCCTTCAGAAGTCACAGTCAAAATGCGGCGCCAAAGTTATGGGAATCGAGCCCTATAATTTACTTCTTTATTGATTTAATAATTAATTTAATTTAATTTTGATAATTCTTTATTAGAAATGAATTTTATTTAAATCGATAATAGTAGAGGTTTATATGACTTTTCCTTCTAATCTTAAAATTTCTCTTTTTCCGCATATATATATATATATATAATTTAATAAAGTTAGGCAGTAATATTAACTTACCTGCCAAAATTACGACATAAAATACGACATAAAATATATGGTATCAACGTCAATAAAATCACTATAGTTGTTATAATTATAATTAAAATCAATAATAAATATTCAAAATCTTTTATGGTGTACACCTTTAGTGTGTGTTTTGTGCATAAAGTATGCACAACATTGATTGACCCATTGTTGTTTAAATATTCTTGTATAAAATCTGGATCTTCTTCTTTTTTTGGAATATATGTTGTAATTTCCATCCCTTAAAATTCAAGTCAAAAATATTAATATTAACAAAATATATAAATCTAATATATAGTATTATAATATAATTATCATCTCACCTAATACGCTATTATAAAAGACAATTATATATAAAATAATCATGAACAAATATAGCATTCGGTTTATGATTCTCATTAAACTTATAAAATTCATCGTAAACAGGTGTTTAGTAATTTCTTACTTATACTTCAATGAAATTTAAAATCGTAGTTCTTTTTTTATCCAATCTTTTTTCAGCTTTCGTTATCGATATTTGGTGTATCAATCGCCTGCGAAAAAAAGGCATTTGTTTTATATTTATGTATAATATTTATGTACTTATTATGTATAAGGTAGTTGGCCCAATAATCGTCATGTTAAACAAAATACTCGACTTTGCAAATTTATATCGCTATCAGATTGAAAAATAAATGACTTATTTTAGGTTATTCTCAATAAGTTTTATTATTACAAATACGAATGTCGCTCTAAAATTCTTGTACCTACTGCCATTCTCGAGAAAATCTTTCGTAAAGGTTAAAAGGAGCAAATGTACGAGTCATCGCCATGCCGCCATGATGCTTAGCCCTGTAATCGTCATGGGTATGTCCCACTAATCGCCGCATACGTGTTTAACTATCGCATCCACGAATGATGGAAAGTTTCGGACACACACGAATTATTATTTTAATTATTATTTTAATTAACAATTGTAATTATATTATATTTGTTTTAAAGTTAATAAATTAATTAATTAATTAAATTCAGAAATGACTAAATTAACGATTGCACATACATGTCTCTTACATATCAATTATAATAGCTCTTATTTTTCTTTCTTGCGTGCAGTCTTTTTTTGACTAGTCTTCTTAGCTTTTTGAACTTCAGCATCCTGAACTTTCTGAGCTTCTTTAGCTTCTTTGGCAATACGCTGTTTTTCCTCTTTGGCTTCCTGCTTTTTTCTTTTTATTTCTAAAATTTCTCTTGTTTTTTCTTCACGCTTCCTTTTTCTTCTTCTTTTTGTAGCAATACTTCTTGTTTCTTATTTTCTTTCTCTTTATAATACTCCTTCCATTGCAATGAACTGACAACAGCTGGAACTTTCTCTTTACGCCTACGAACACTATTCGTCTCCTTGGAATTCGCTTCGTGGAGTGCCGATGGCCAAAATAAGGTTTCCTTGAATACTGAAGATATAGATAACACAGTAGCTTTTGTTTTTTGTTGTTTAACGCCTTCTATTTTGCCTGTTTGTGTAATGCCAGTATCGCTGGTATCGATGGGAGATTCAAGATTGTCATTTCGGCCATCTCCGATTTCTTTAGCGACGCGTTCTATATTTGGCGAGCTTATCGGATAAGCTATTCCTTCAGCCACTTCGTTAGTAGATCCTTCAGTATAGTTTGTTGTGGCAACAGTGATCTCTCTGGCTGCAGTTGGAGACGGATTATTCTCATCAGGCGCATCGCCAATTTTTTGAGCGCCGTCTTCTGAAGCCTCGGAGTTGTTACAAGAAATTGACCTTTCGTAGACTCCACTTTTCTCGCTATTGAGACACTGAACGATATTATTATTTTCGCAGTTCGTCAACGTTTCTTCAGAGTTAAAAATTTCGATTACCCGCATTTCTTCCTCAGGATTTAACGGCTCGAAAATGTCGACTTCATCGATAATAAACGAGTCAATGTCTTGATCAAGATTGGAGATATTATTTTGCAAATTCCTCGTGTTGTCAGTCATAATCGGTGCTGTTGAAATCGTAGTGTTCGATTGTACGTTTGAGTGTGCATCGTTGCTATAAATGTTCAGTATCTCTCCAGTTCTTTCGCTGAGTGACAAAACGTTGTCTTTTTCTCCGGCTTTCCTTTTCAATGAGATCCAATAATTAAAGAGATTAAAATCTTCAACAAGTCCGTTCCACGTGTCGCCGGATTTCTCGAAAGTTTCAATTTTTTCCGAAGATAGTTGGCTCTCAAAGTATCGCAAGTGTTCCTTGGCTTGATGTAGCTCTTCATTATAAACTCTGTCACTAGTCGATCGTTATGTGTCAGTTTGGAGCAGTTTAGAGTAATTTATGGCGTCTGAATCGAAAGGAAAGAGACCGCATGTTCGAAAACCGTTTTGCAGATTTTTCGCTGAATTTATGGAGTCAATAGCCTTTTTTAGCAGAGGAGGGAACGCTTCTCGTTTTAGCGCCGCTGCGTTGTGTTCCATTCGCCAGTCATGAATTACATTTTTCCACGCTTTTTTCAGAGGATGAAACATCGCCACATCCATAGGCTGAAGAATGTGAGTCGAGTTTGGATACAGAGCCACTAAAATGATCTGATTAATGGAGCAGAAGTCACTGAGAGCCATTGTTATATGAGAACTGTGGCCGTCGACATATAGAATGACTGGCAAAGGAATTTTCTTGTCGAGCAACCAAGGATGAAAGATATTAGCGACAAATTCATAAAAACTCTCCGCCGTCATCCACCCATTATCAGATTTGCCCAGTCCCCACGATTCTGGCATAACAGCTACTATAGATGCTGGCATTCGCTTGCAGCTGATCATTATCATTGGCGGAACCAATTCGCCTGCAGCGTTTCCTGTCATCAACGTCGTAATACACTCCTTTTCGTTGCTGTTGATGAAATTGTATACTGTTTTTTCACCTTTCTTTACCAAAACCTGGTTCCCCTTTGGGCTGAGAAAAAATGCGGTTTCATCGCAGTTAAAGATTCGTTGTGGATTGATGATAACGTCGGTGAAGTTATTTTCTATATAATACAGTTGTATCTCCTTGAACCAGTTCTTTATCTTCTCCTCTGTTACTAAAGCTCGAGCTTTAGATAGGTTTTGGGGTGCTCGTGTCGAAATTTCGGGATGCCGTCGCATAAATGCTTGGTACCAGTGTCTCCCGGGTCTGTTGTTAGTGAAAGGCGTTTCTCTTCCAACTTTGGTAATCAGCATTTTTACGCTGTCCAGTAGGTGATCCTTTGTAACTGGAAATCCAGCTTTTCCTAGTACGATGATCCATCTGATTAGTTGCTCTTCCTCGATAGCCGACAGAACAGTCTCTGGTCCCATTTTGCGTTCCTCGGGTACTTTATTTTTCAGTTTGTCAGACAACGTAGTCCGAGGTACGTTATACTTTATGCTAGCAGAGCGTACGGATATGCCACCTGTTTTCACTGCTTTTAAAGCTTCTCTCATTTGGTCCGTTGTGTATTTCAGAGTTGGAGCCATCGCTGTTATTAAAGAGAAATGGTTTATTCGAGACCGTTTATTTTTATATTATTATTATTATCACTATTTATTTTTATATTATTATATTTTGTTTATATTTTTATATTATATATTATTATTATAAATTTTCAATAATTATTAATAGCTATTTTAACAAGAAAGAATTTTAACTGGATTTTTTATTTGAGTAGTGCCCATCTCTGTTCTAGACGTACCTAGTTATCGACATAAAAGTCGATCCAGTGATCGACATCCTTTATTTGTTTATGTATTAACTTGACTATGTCTATGACGATTACTGGTCCTGGGAATGTCTGGATAGTAACAATTACGGACCTAATTTTTAATTTGGATTTTAGATGAGTATATAATATTATTCGATTTACGAGATTTCTTCCACTTAGTCTCAGTAATCGACAGATATGGCGATTACTCGGAGGACTACGTGCTTCAGAGAACCAGTGCTCGTCATATAAAAAACTCTATGAAATTTGCATGAAACAATAATTTGCGATGCTGTAACGTAAAACTGAGATCTCTATTTATAATTTGAAGCTCAATTTAGTTTATGCGAGTCGCCGGATATTTCAAGATAACACGAGATGTCAAACGGTATATCTTAACCTTACAATGACACATTCGGTGAAAATCACGCATAGGCTTGGTTGCTGCATATATTCGATTTAATTATTATTGAATTGGTATACTTAAGAGTTTACCGATGTAATACAACATTGTAAATACCTTCTTGGGGCCAACAGAAATATCAGCAAGCCGCACGATCGACAGAAAACTTTAAAATATATCGTTAATACGTGAACATGGCGATTATCGGTACCTTGACGATTACTGGGTCAACTACCTTATATCTGATAGCACAGATTTTAAGCAAAATTGAGAAGATAGATTTTTTTACGATAAATTTTCAGACTGACATTTATGGTAGCATGTAAATATAAGAATAAAAATAATAATACAGAGTGGGGCATCTAAAACAGGCCACTCAAATAACTCGGTTGCTTTCGATGATAGAAAAAAATGCTTCAGACAAAATTTGCTTGGTTTTACAAGAACTATAACCTGAGATCGATGGTTTTTTTGTAGGTGAAAGGGTGGAGGAGCTACGAAGGTCAACTTTGATTTTTTAAATGGAAACCTATATTTTGCTTTACGGCATCTTATTTTACGTAAAAAAACAAAAAACTTTTGTTTCGAACATTTTTCTATCCGACCTCAATTTTTCGAGATATACGGATCAAGGTCGTTGAAGCTCAACTACGATAAAAAATAATAACATCTCGAGAAATCGATCGAATACTTCGATCATTTACTTTATTTGGTACTCACTGTTAATTTAAGTGTTCAAAATGCTGACCCTCGGCATTGATGCATCGTCTGAAGCGTTCTAATACGGATAACGTGGCATGTCGAATTTCATTTGGATCAATTGCGGCGCAAGCTCTCCTGATACGCATTACCATATCTTCTCTGGTTGTTTCTGGTGGACATTTTAAACACCTATTAAAATAAATATACATACATTACACAAATATTAACATAAAATAAATAATTGTTAAGATTTATTGATCATCCCATGTCATTATGGCGTGAATTTGGAGCACAGGTTACCTGAAAGTCATGTTATTATACATGGTTGAATTCCTTTTGAAATCAGTTAAAACATCATCTATCTAAAACCATATGATTCCATTTAAAAGAAAATCGATAACCTTGAAATAACATTCAAAATGACCTTATTACGACTTTTTAATTTCACCATCGTGTTTCCCCCTTTGATTTATACAACTTCTTTTTTTATCATTTTTTTTGTGTATGTAAAAGTAACAAAGTTATTTGAGGTGTAAGAGTTAAATGAAACACCCTGTATAATAGTAAAAATAATAAGATATATAAAAAATAATAAAAAAAACTGTGATTATGAACATTAGAGAGAATAAGACAATACAATTTGGTTTGGTAAAACTTACGAGAAGGTTTATAATATATGTGAATACTCACAGTGACATGTAATCATTTCGCAAGTTTTATTTAATAATAAATAATTAAAAATGTGTATCATTGTCATTTCAGTAATAAGTTTTCGGTGAGATCATAGCTAATAATTGTCATAATTTAGAGTAATAACATATTTAAAAGAATTAAAAAATTTGAATATCAATAATAATATAAGCTTTCCTTCTAAATGTGTGTGAAAATGTGCGAAGGACAAGTTGTTTATATTTGCTATCGATGCTTTATAAGATCACAGCAACTATAACAGCTATAAAAGGTCATGGCAAAAGGTTTTCGATAATTTCTTACTTATATTCGATGAAGCAAAAATTTTTCTCTTAAATTTCTTACGTATAAATCAATAATTAAGAAGTAAGATTAATGCCTAGTAATCTTACAAATTATGATTATTATTATTAATTAATATGACAAATTAAAATGATGATTGTATTTTGTAATGATAATCGATTTTATTACCGCATAATAAAGAGAGAAACATAAAATTACAGTAACCAAATATTACGTACTGTTTTACAAAAGTTTTAAATATCACTTATTGTTTATAAAAAAATTATTTAAGAAAAGAATTTCCATGAATTATGTTAAATTTTCAAACACCATGAACGTTTTATAAAATGTATTTTTAGCAGACTGCACCCCCTCGCCGAAAAAACTAACCTAACCCAACCCATATCCGAGGAGTGAATTATTAAAATAAAGATTCACCCCTCGGACATCAGTTGGTTTAGGTTAGTTTTTTCGGGGCGGTGGGGGGTTGCAGAGGAAAGCAGAGTCCCTCCCCCGCCCACGCGTTCCATTTACTACACATAACAAATAAATGTTCTAAAGTACACTCTATTATATGTGTATAGTTTCTGAAATTTACATATAATTCAATATTGCTTATTCATGATATCTATTGGTTGTGGAATTTTTTAAGTATTTTTCCCGTATTCTCCGCTAAAATGTCCTTCGGAAATCACCTTTACATTACGGCGCCAAAGTTATAGGAATCTAACCCGATTTTGTTCCAATTATTTATTTAATTGTATTATAGTTTACTTCAATAACTTTTTTAACTTGTAACGACCCGATTTTGTTCCAATTATTTATTTAATTGTATTATAGTTTACTTCAATAACTTTTTTAACTTGTAACGGTCCGCCTTTCCCGACGCCTCGGATCGGCTCGCCGGTGTCAGGGTTCGGGAGAAGGTAGAGAGAGAGATTCGAACTCGCTTGTATTCTTTACGGACAAAGTTTATTGTAATCAAGATTGTTACATAAGTGCAAGATACTAGCAGTAGGTGAAGCGCAAGTTCACATGCAATGCGTAGTTATAAAGCGGTGCTAGATTAGCGCGGGGTTACATGCAAGGGTGCGGGTAGCGTGCAGCTAGTCGCTGAGCGACATCGAATTTAGTGAGAGTCTGCAGATAGGCGTGCAGTGCGTGGATACAAAGCGGTAATCAAGTCAACGCAACTTTACTACGCAAGAGCGGAGGGATATTAATCTTACTCAAAACAAACGGTATTTACATCGCGATCTTACTAACTAGACGGTATGTACAGCGTGCCTTATAACTAAGGGCCAGTGACCGAGGGCTCTCAGCCTTACGACGAGGACGCTCGTCGTCTGGTCCCTAAAGCGCAAGTACTAAAAGCTAGGTCAGCGACCGAGAACACTCGGCCTTACAACGAGTACGCTCGTTGTCTGATTTAGAAAACGGCGGCGCAAGAAGCTGGGCCAGCGGTCGAGAACACTCGGCCTTACAACGAGTACGCTCGTTGCCTGGTTTCGAAAGCGGAGGCGCAAGAAGCTGGGCCAGCGGTCGAGAACACTCGGCCTTACAACGAGTACGCTCGTTGCCTGGTCGCTAGAGCGGAGGCACAGGATGCTGGCCAGTAACCGAGAACACTCGGCTTTACAACGAGTACGCTCGCTGTCTGGTCGTCGCGGTGGAACTGGATAGTCTGGATGCGGGATCGGGACTGGTGTCGTAGCGTCTGCCGGGCCGCGTTATATACCCGGCGGCCGGCTCCCACTCCCGCGCTCAGGCATGGGGGATGGCCCCGCGGTGGGGCCACTACACTGGTAACGGCGTTTAGGGGCGCCATAGGCGCCAGGCCTCGTTTATCGGGCTGATGTTCGGCCCGAGAGGCAATTCGTAACACGCGCTAAAAGCGCTTCGTTACACCACCCCCTTCTTATCATCGAGCCTGCGGATCATCCGGGGTTGGCTGCGCCGGTCGAACCGAATAAGCCATCGGCCGGTGGGAGAGGTGGCCCGGAAACGGCGCGAAATTGTCGCGCTATAGAAGGGCACTGCCACGGTGTGCCCGTCGGCGAGGGCTACCAAAATATGTGGTGGTGTCCTGTTGCCGTTGTTGCTCCCTGCCGATGTGGATGTGACGGTGGGGCTGGATACCCCTGGGCGGCTTATGGCACATATGGTTGTCCTCGTGGGTGCCGGTAGCGTGGGCTGGAACGGTGGAGGCCTGGAAGGCGGCGTGGGCCTAGTGGGCGGTGCGGCGCCGGGAGCCGGCGTGGGCCTGGTGGTCGTTGCACTGCGCCTCTTTGGCCGGGGTGGTGGCGGCGACATCAAAAATATCGCCTTTCGTCGTTGGTCCGCGTCGGACCTTTGCACGGAAGTGCCCAGCCGGGGTAGTTTGGCGGGTTTCCGTATGTCCGGTTCGGCCGACGGCTTCGGCGGGTTTACCGGCCGTGGCTCCTCGTCACCGGAGCTCTCGTCCGAGATCGCACCGAAGAGCGCCTCTATCTCGGCTTGACGGTCCATCTCGGTGAATGGTGCTGACCCGTGTCGCGCTTGCACTCTTATAGCGTTCGGGGCAGAATTTGGCCTTCGGGAAACTCTTATCTGTTCGCGACGCCCTGTGGCGCGGGCGCGAATTATTCGGTTGGTGGCGAGTGGGTGGTGCCGCAGTGGTGTATCTCGCCGTTTGATCCGTCCGGACCGTAGTGATGGGTCTCGCAGTTTCGTCGGGCGGTCGCCGTGTGTTCGGTGTTGGGTCTGGCGGGTTGCGGTGGTCCCGCGTTTTTAATCTTCCATTTCCGAACTGTCGTCGTCTTCATTTTCTGGGGCTGGCTTCAGGTCCTGAATATGCACATGTCGATGCCATTTACCCCTAGGGTCCCGTAGATCTACTACGACCGGTGACAGTATTTTTCGGACTTCAAGTGGGCCGATAAATCTGGGCGCCAGTTTGGCGTTGAATGCGCTTCCTTTGTCGGATAATGGTCGGTCTCTCTTCCATACTTTGTCTCCGATGCGGGCTCGCCAGTCTCGTCTACGGAGGTTATAATGTCGTTCTTGCCTTTGGAATGCGCGGGCTAGGTGGATTCGTACTACCTCAAAGGCCTCTTCTAGTTGCTTGCGGTTGGTTTCCGGGCTTACTGCAGGGGCTAGTGGTCTTCGGTCTTCCGGATATGGTCGCACTAGCTCTCGCCCGTGTAGGATGTACGCAGGGGTGTATCCCGTCGCTTCGTTCTTGGCGGTATTTATGGCGAATTGTAGGGCCTGGATGCGTTCATCCCAGTTCCGGTGTCGCTTCTGGACGTATTGGGCGATCATGGTCTTCACGGTGCGGTTAGCTCTTTCCACGGGGTTGCACTGGGGCGCGTAGACGGGGGAGGTGCGGTGTTCGATGCCGAAGGCGGAGAGTAACGTTTTGAAACGCTGTGAGGTCAGTTGTGTCCCGTTGTCCGAAATCAATTGCTGGGGGCATCCGTGGCGGTAGATGAGGCGCTGAGTGACTTCACGTGCTAGGTTTTCGGCGGTGGCTCGTCGTAGAGGGACCATTTCTATCCATTTATTAAATCGGTCTTGCATCGTCAGTAGCCAGGTATGGCCGTTAGTCGACCGTGGTAACGGGCCCACCAAATCGATTGCGGCTTGCTGCCAGGGTGCATTGACCGCCGTGGCGCGCAGGGTGCCGGCCGGTCGTTGTTGCGATGCCTTGTGGGCAAGGCAGTTTGGGCAGGTCCGTACGTATCGCGCGACCTCCCTGAACATCCCCGGCCAGTAGTATAGCTGGGCGATCCGTGCCAGTGTCTTGGCTACGCCCAGGTGTCCGGCTGTCGGGTCGTCGTGCATTCTGTAAAAGACGCCTAGTCTTTGTTCTTTAGGTACGCACCGCTTCCATTGTTCCTCGGTGGGGGTTTCCCGAAAGTCCAGCTCGTGCAATACATGTCGGTAGAGTTGCCCCTGACGAATGTTGTAGTCGGGGAAGTCGGCGGGTCGGTTTTTTACGTTGTTTAGCAGCCTATAGTACCAGCGGCACGGGTTTCCTTGTGTAACTGCGTTAGTTTCAGCGGTGCGAGATAGTGCATCGGCCACGCAGTTCAGCGTTTCTCGTCGGTATTGGATGTCGAAATCATATTGCTGGAGTTCGAAAATCCATCGTGCCAGGCGTCCCGTCGGGGTTTCTAGTCGTTGCAGCCAGCGCAGGGCTTGATGATCGGTTAGCACTGTGAAATGATAGCCCTCCACGTAGTCGCGCATCCGCCGGATTCCCCAAACAACGGCGAGGCACTCCAATTCAATTGCGCTGTAATTGCGTTCTGCCGCGTTGAGTGTTCGGCTTGCGTATGCTATAACCCTCTCTCCTTCGTCGAGTTGTTGCGTGAGAACGGCTCCGAGGCCGTGCGTGCTCGCGTCGGTTTGGAGGATGAATGGGTGTGCGAAGTCCGGACAGGCAAGTACCGGGGCGGTCGTGAGGGCTTGTTTGAGTTGCTGGAAGGCTTGTTCTTCGCTGTCGGTCCAGGACCAGCGAACTCCTTTCTTGGTCAATCGGGTCAGGGGTGCGGCTATGGTCGAAAAATCGGCGATGAATCTTCGGTACCACGAGGCGACTCCTAGAAACTGCCGTATTTTCTTGATGGTGGTTGGGGTCGGCCAATTGGTGATAGCGCTCACTTTGTCGGGATCTGTCCGAATACCGTGTCTGTCGACGATATGGCCAAGGTATTTCAGACTCGGGCGGCAGAAGTGGCATTTTTCTGGATTGAGACGTAGGCGAGCGTGGCGTAGGCGGCTGAAAACGTCGGCGAGGTGGGTTAGGTGTTCCTCAAACGTGCGGCTTGCGATGATGATGTCGTCCAGGTAGACCTGCACGTGCGGCTCGAGCTCCGGTCCGAGAACTTTGTCCAACAGTCGTTGGAAAGTGGCGGGTGCCGAGTGCAGCCCGAATGGCATTACTCGGAACTGCATGAGTCCTCTCCCCGGTATCGTGAATGCGGTGGCTGGTCGGCTGTCTGTTGTTAGGGGTACCTGCCAGTACCCACTCTTTAGGTCTAGGGTTGACAAATAGCGTGCCCCGCGCAGCTTATCTAGAGTGGCGGTGATGTGTGGTAGCGGGTAAGCGTCCTTTTCTGATGCGGCGTTTAGTTTCCGGAAGTCGATGCAGAACCGGTGCCCTCCGTCCTTCTTTTTTACGATTACGATGGGAGAGCTCCATGCACTCGTAGAGGGTTCGATGATTCCTTCTTCCTTCATCTTCTGAACCTCTCGGTCAATAACGGCCTGCATGGCGGGGTTTCGCGGTCGGTACCGCTGTTTGATCGGGGGGCCAGGTTTTAGTCGGATTTGATGTTGGGCCTGGTCGGTCGGCCCGCTGACTTGATGAAATTTCGGGAGTTCAGAGGCCAGAAATTCCTCCAATCGTCTTGACTCGTCGGGGAGGAGGTTGTGGTCTCCGGTGACGACCCCAATTGCGGGGTTGGTTCCGGTGATGAGTTGCGGGGGTGGCGGGGGTAAAGTGATTTTTAATTTGGCCCAGAGGTCAGTACCGATCAGCACCGGACTTCCCAGGTTAGGCAATACTGAGAATCGATGTGTGAGTGTCCGTCCTTGGACGGCGACGGGTAGCGTTGCGACTTGTCTGATGGGGACCTGTGTCCCGTCGGCCAGGTTGACGAAGGCTTCGGGAGGATCGGAATGGACGGTATCCTCTTCTATTTGTCGCACGGTGTGGGCGTTTATAAATGAAAGTTCGGAGCCCAAGTCGAGGAGTGCCCACAGTTGACACCGGGCTATTCGGACCTTGATATGCGGCCGGGGTGTATATGTTATGCGGATTCGGGCGGAGCGACGGCCGCGACGTCCCCGGCCCGTGGTCCGTTTCCCGCAGGCGGGTGGCAGTCGCGGGTCAGTACACCGTCCTTGCCGCATCGCGAACAAAATTTCTTTGGCGGCCGTTGGCAGTATGCTCTTGTGTGGCCTCTCTGCTTACAGCGCCAGCAGCAGTCGTTTCGGTTGTATTCGGCAGCTGCGACGGTCGGGCCGCTTGTAGTCTTTTTTTCCTCATGCTGATGTTCTTGGCGTTGGCGGTTAATCTCTTCGTATTCGGATGCACGAGTGCTTAGTTCGTGTATGCTAGTTACATCGTGCAGTCGAATGTATAAGCGGTAATCCGGGTCCATGTTTTCGTATAGTTGCTCGATCTGATCTTGGAGCGCAAATCCGCCCGCCCGTCGCATCATAGTCAGGACTTCGGTGGCGTATTTCAGGAATGATTCTCGAGGTCGCTGACGTCGACCTTGGATGGTACGTCGCAGTTGGCGTTCGTATCCTCGGGGTAGATACTGGCGGCGAAAATCGCGGCGGAAATCTTCCCAGGTCTTCCAGGTGTCGCGATTGTTCCTGTACCAGAGGAGGGGGTCGCCTCGCAGAAGTTCAGGTATGCCCATGAGTAGTTGTCGGTCGGTATAACCGTACCCGTCTCGTAGTTCATCTACTCTCTCGAGGAATGCCATCGGGTCTTTTCCATCGAAATGGCATCCCCATTTGCGGATCTGGTTCATGACCTTGAAGTGGTCGGTGTAGTGAACGTTAGCCGGGGGAATGGGTTCGTCCTGTGGTTCGTTGACTGGTGGCATTTCGGCAGTGGCGGTGTGAGTGGGCGCGGTAAACAGGGTCGGGGTCTGGGCTACGAGAATACGGAGTCGTCGGCGTAATTCGTCGAGAGTACCGGTGGTATTGATCCCGTGATTCGCTAGTATGCCGACCACTTGGTCTTTGCGCAGCGAGTGGATCCACGCGGGCATCGGGTGTCAAGCGAGCTAGAATCTCTATCGGTCAGGTCCCTGTTCGGGCGCCATGTAACGGTCCGCCTTTCCCGACGCCTCGGATCGGCTCGCCGGTGTCAGGGTTCGGGAGAAGGTAGAGAGAGAGATTCGAACTCGCTTGTATTCTTTACGGACAAAGTTTATTGTAATCAAGATTGTTACATAAGTGCAAGATACTAGCAGTAGGTGAAGCGCAAGTTCACATGCAATGCGTAGTTATAAAGCGGTGCTAGATTAGCGCGGGGTTACATGCAAGGGTGCGGGTAGCGTGCAGCTAGTCGCTGAGCGACATCGAATTTAGTGAGAGTCTGCAGATAGGCGTGCAGTGCGTGGATACAAAGCGGTAATCAAGTCAACGCAACTTTACTACGCAAGAGCGGAGGGATATTAATCTTACTCAAAACAAACGGTATTTACATCGCGATCTTACTAACTAGACGGTATGTACAGCGTGCCTTATAACTAAGGGCCAGTGACCGAGGGCTCTCAGCCTTACGACGAGGACGCTCGTCGTCTGGTCCCTAAAGCGCAAGTACTAAAAGCTAGGTCAGCGACCGAGAACACTCGGCCTTACAACGAGTACGCTCGTTGTCTGATTTCGAAAACGGAGGCGCGAGAAGCTAGGTCAGCGACCGAGAACACTCGGCCTTACAACGAGTACGCTCGTTGCCTGATTTCGAAAACGGCGGCGCAAGAAGCTGGGCCAGCGGTCGAGAACACTCGGCCTTACAACGAGTACGCTCGTTGCCTGGTTTCGAAAGCGGAGGCGCAAGAAGCTGGGCCAGCGGTCGAGAACACTCGGCCTTACAACGAGTACGCTCGTTGCCTGGTCGCTAGAGCGGAGGCACAGGATGCTGGCCAGTAACCGAGAACACTCGGCTTTACAACGAGTACGCTCGCTGTCTGGTCGTCGCGGTGGAACTGGATAGTCTGGATGCGGGATCGGGACTGGTGTCGTAGCGTCTGCCGGGCCGCGGTATATACCCGGCGGCCGGCTCCCACTCCCGCGCTCCGGTGTGGGGGATGGCCCCGCGGTGGGGCCACTACACTGGTAACGGCGTTTAGGGGCGCCATAGGCGCCAGGCCTCGTTTATCGGGCTGATGTTCGGCCCGAGAGGCAATTCGTAACACGCGCTAAAAGCGCTTCGTTACAAACTAAAAACTAAGGAAACACTTCAAAATGAAACACTTTCGAAATGCTAAATCTAACATAGCAAAATCAATATGTGTTAATACTTTGCGATCTATAATTATACTATTTTTCATAAATTAAGGCATCATTTAATTTCACATTCTCGATCAAATAATTCTCAATTTATATTACGAAAATTCGATCACCTGTTCGCATTATATTCGACTTTATAAATAGCTTTCACCATGTTTACGCGTTTTTGCGTGCTTCTTGCGTTTTGCCGCGCGCGCCCCTCGCTCTACCGTTTTAGCGAGACTCAGCTGATTTGACCTACTCGGTGTCGAAAAATCCTCGGTTACCGTTCGTTTTCAATAACCTGACTATCTGTCGTGTATCAACCTTTGTGCGAGAAGCACCGCGCTCTCAATATATCTTTTTCTTCACGAAAGTATCGCAATTATCCATCTCTCATTTGTTTAAAGTTATCGAATAAATACTCAGTTGTACATTAGCATAAACGTTTTAATTTGTGTGTGCAACCATCAACCTAGTGCTTTCATAAACATTTATGGTCCTTCGAGCCGGATTCTTTGAACGCGGATTCTAATCGGAGTTTCTAATCACCGATTGTTCGTTCGCTGAATTTCGATAGTCATTCGCGACATCGACATCAATCAGCGATTCTCTCTCGCGTTCCTCTCGCGCTTATAAACAGTGCATCTCGCGCTTCTCTCGCGCTGATCTACACCAATTCTCGCGCTTATCTCGCGCATATCCGTTCTCTCTCGCGCTTATCTCGCGCGCATATCCGTTCTCTCTCGCGATTATCTCGCGCTCATATACGTTATCTCTCGCGCTCGATCGTGCAGTGACAGTTGCATCTTCCGCATTCTGCGTAAGCTGTGACATTTTCGCTTACGCATGAAAATCAGTGACCGTTAAACTTTAAAAAATTCTCTGTGTTATAGTGACCTTGCGCGTTCGTCATCCACGATGGCAACCTTCGGCTCTATTGTCGAGAAACAAAACAGTTTATACGGATTGATCGCTTGAGCGTCCGACAATGTGAAAAAATTAGGAAGTGACAAAATTAATCAACACAACCTTGACACTCGCATCAAGGCTGTCGACTCCTATTGGGATAAGTTTCAAGCTTACCATGAAACCCTTGTTGGTGCGTTAACCGAAGAGACTCGTAAGCATCAATATTTCACGACGGACGTGTACACATTGTGTGAAGAAGCATATTTGCCTCTCGCTCCAGCATCATGGTTCTTCGCGACTCCATCACGACGAAGTCAGACAATTCCGGCGAATCTAAGTCAAATTCCGGCATCTGTCGAGCGTTGTCGAAAATTAATTTGCCGAAATTCTCAGGAGAGTACCATGAGTGGCCGTCCTTCCGCGATCTCTTCAAGTCGATGGTGATCTCAAACAAGGAGATTTACGCGGTAGAGAAGCTGCATTATCTCAAGTCGCAAGTGACAGGCGAAGCAGCTCGATACATTGCAAACATTCCTGTGACGTCTTCAAACTTCTCGCGTGCTTGGGATGCGCTCACCGCTCGCTACGAGAATAAACGAGTCATTGGAACGACGTATCTCGATCGGCTCTTCAACATCAAACCGATCACTCAAAAATCAAGTGTCGAAATTAAAGTCATGCTCTCGACAGTCAAGGAAGTTCTAGGAGCCTTGCAATCTCTAGGCGCACCCACGAAGCAATGGGACATCATCATTGTCCACTTCGTCACTCGACGTCTCGATGCGAAGACATTGGAAGAATGGGAACTCGAGCTCGGAACCTCGCAAGAATTTGCAACGCTTGACCAACTAGAGCTGTTCCTGGATAAACGTATTCGCGCTCTCGAGTCCGTGCAATCGCGCGCTCTCGCAACGACCTCAACGTCTCAGAAGTCAAACCAGAAAACGAAGGCCTCTGCTCGAACTCACGCTGCTGTCGTGATTCCTTCTGGCTGCTCCTGCTGCGGTGCCTCGCACTACATCTCTTCGTGCTCGGACTTTGTGTCCAAGTCATTAACTGAGCGGCAAGATCTCGTCACAAGGAAGTCCCTCTGCTTTAATTGTCTCGGCTTTCACAAGCTCAACGAGTGTCGGTCTCTTAAACGCTGCCGAAAATGCAAATCTCAACATCACACTCTGTTGCATCGCGACGCAACCATTGGTAATAAGATCTCTCCCGGCGCAAGCACCTCCACAGATGCTTCAACCACGGAATCAGCAAACGTTTCATCGCCTTCAGGATCTGCTACGTCGACCGCTGTGCATTCTCACAACGCTGCCACTCACCTTGAGCGTCATCAGGTACTGTTAGCGACTGCTTGCGTCACTCTTAATGATTCAAAGGGAGCAAGCATCAAATTACGAGCGCTGTTAGACCAGGGATCTGAAATCTCGCTCATCCAAGAGTCTTTGGTTCAGCTCTTACGTCTTCCTCGTGCTCGTGCATCTGTTCCAATCGTCGGCGTCGGCGCTCAACCTATCGGCTCATCACGAGGTGTTGTGACATTGACTCTTCGATCACGCTACGATCCGTCAATCGAACTCTCTGTTTCAGCCTTCGTTATCCCAAAGGTCACAGGTCGGATACCTTCTAGTCCAGTGACAGCATCGTGGAATCATCTCAAGCACTTACAGTTGGCGGATCCTGACTTTGCTTCACCAGGGCCAATCGACATCATCCTCGGAGCCGACGTTTATGGATCTTTGCTACTCGGCGATATTAAACGTGGACCTCTCAATGCGCCCGTCGCTCAACACACTTCATTAGGTTGGATTGTGTCCGGGCCAGTCCACGCTCAGAATTCAGCGTATCGCTCATCGTCTATCGTATCTTGTTGTCAATCTCAAGAGATGGATCTTCAGGATGCTCTTCAACGATTCTGGATTCAGGAAGATGTCATTCCGTCCAACCTTCCAAGTCTAACTCCTGATGAACAAGAATGTGAGACTCACTTTCGCACTACGCATTCGCGGGACAAAACAGGACGATACATTGTTCTACTGCCATTTCGCTCCTCAGCCAACCTTCTTGGCGATTCCTTGCCGTCTGCTCAACGGTCCTTTGCAAACGTGCGGCAACGCATCCAACGTGACGAAGCCTTCGGATCACTTTATTCGGACTTCATGAGAGAGTACGCCGAGCTGGGTCACATGACGCCAACCTCATCATCTTCAGGACATGATGTCACATCCATCTATCTGCCGCATCACGGAGTGTTACGCGAGACCAGCGAAACTACTAAACTGCGAGTCGTTTTCAACGGGTCTGCTCGCACTTCCACTGGAGTTTCGCTTAATGACTGCCTACACGCCGGTCCTAAACTCCAGCAGGATCTCGACGTCGTCATACTCCGCTGGAGAACGCACGCCTTCGCATTTGCCGCTGACATCGAAAAGATGTATCGGCAAATCGCGATACATCCTGAGGACCGATCGTATCAGCAAATTCTCTGGAGCAACAACGACTCGCCTCGCAGCTATCAGCTTACCACGGTGACGTACGGTTTAATCTGCGCGCCGTACTTAGCTCTGCGAGCTCTTCAGCAACTCGCAACAGACGAAGAACGTGCTTTTCCGCAAGCTTCAGATATCGTAAGCAGAGCAATTTATGTTGACGATGTTCTCTCAGGTGCAGACACACCACAGGAAGCACAGGCCAAAGCTCTTCAGCTAGTTCAGCTCCTCAAGGCGGGCGGTTTCAAGCTGCAGAAATGGTCAGCCAATTGTGAGGAAATCCTGCAAGGCATCTCATCATGCAAGGCGAACTCATCATCGCTCACCTCGACTCGAGAACTCCAAGCAGAAGCTCGTACCTTAGGTAGGTCTCACGTGGCATCCAGCCTCAGACGCCTTCAAGTTTCACGTCAGCCGCTCTGATCCAATCGTGAACTTCACTAAGAGAGCCATCCTGTCTCGCGTCGCTCAGTTATTCGACCCACTCGGTTGGCTCTCTCCAGTAACGATACTCGGCAAGGTCTTTATCCAAGCTCTCTGGAAGTCAAGCATAGGCTGGGATGATACGCTGCCTCAGTCGCTCATTCAGGAATGGACTCGATTCGACGAAGAGTTACGAGGAGTGTCTGAATTTTCAATTCCTCGATGGCTTGGCACGTCATCCAGCAGTCAAGGTCTCGAACTGCACGGATTCTCCGATGCCTAGCAGGACGCGCTCGGAGCAGTTCTATACATCCGCACCATTGAAACTTTCGCGGACGCCAAGGTTACTTTGCTAGTGGCCAAAAGCAAGGTGGCTCCTCTCAAGAAGCAAACAATACCTCGTCTAGAGCTCGCAGCAGCTGTTCTTCTGGCTCGTCTTCTAACTCGTGTTCGCAGCATCCTAAATTTCCATCACGTTCCTGCACACCTGTGGGTCGACTCCAGCGTCTGCTTAGCTTGAATTCGCGGACATCCCTCGCAGTGGCAGGAATTTGTCGCCAACAGAGTCGCGGTCATACAGGATCTTGTACCAGATGCACGGTGGCATCACGTAGCCGGCTGTGAGAATCCAGCTGACTGCGTCTCTCGAGGTCTGTCTCCAAGTCTTCTGCAAGCACACGCATTGTGGTGGCGCGGACCTGTCTGGCTTCAAGGTCCTTCAGTGGGGTGGCCATCAACTTCTCCTCCCATTGACGAGGCCGTAAATCTGGAAGAGAGACGGTCTCAACGAGTCTTAGCAGCAGCAGTAAGTACTCCTGTATCGTGCTGGGATCTCATTGAGCGGTTTTCCAGCTTGACTCGCCTTCTTCGCATCACCGCGATCTTGCGCAGCTGCGCAGTTTTCAAGGGAGCCGATCATCACTCTTCAAGAATTCTACATCCTGAGGAACTTCACACGGCCCGAACTTTCTGGATCAAGCACACACAGCGAGCCTACTTTAATCACGAGCTCGAGATGTGCACCACGAAGACGCCACTGCCGAGATCTCATCCACTGCTAAAATTAGCTCCATTCGTGGACGCGGACGGAGTTCTTCGCGTTGGCGGAAGATTAAAAAATTCTCTACTTGATCCCGACGGAAGACATTCCGCCATCCTTCCTCGACATTCTGTGTTGTCTCGTCTTATCATTGCAGATATCCACAACCGGACATTACATGGCGGCGCTCAAGTTGTACTAGCCACACTGCGCCAACAGTACTGGATACTGGAAGGACGCGCTCCAGTCAGCGCCTTCATACGCCGCTGCGTTAAGTGCGCTCGACATCGCGCAGCCACGACGCAAGAAATGATGGGGTCCCTACCGACCTCGCGTGTCACACCAACGCGCCCATTTCTCACCTCTGGGGTGGACTACGCCGGCCCTTACACACTTCGCACCTAGCGAGGTCGAGCGTCAAGATCATACAAGGCGTATCTCGTCATCTTTATCTGCTTCTCAACCTTTGCGGTACATCTGGACCTGGCAACGGACTACTCAACACAAGGTTTCCTCGCCGCCTACCGCCGATTCATTGGACGACGAGGACGATGCACCACTCTCATCAGCGACTGCGGAACAAATTTTGTCGGAGCGGACGCCGAACTCCGAAGACTCTTCAACTTCGCATCCACGGAAGTCGCAGAGCTTGCTCACTTGCTAGCCGCCGACGGAACGGAGTGGAAGTTTAACCCTCCTTCCTCTCCACACTTCGGAGGCAAGTGGGAAGCTGCAGTCAAATCGGCTAAGTTCCATCTACGAAGAATTCTGGGCGACACTGTGCTAACCTACGAAGAATTCAGCACTCTTCTCACGCAGGTTGAAGCGGTACTCAATTCGCGACCGCTTTGCACCTTATCCGACGATCCTGCGGATGTCAGCGCGCTCACTCCAGCGCATTTTCTAATCGGCGAGCCTATCCTCGTATTGCCAGAGCCGTCCCTTGCCGAAGTTCCAACATCTAGATTATCACGCTGGCAACTTCTTCGACAAACGCTCGATAGATTCTGGACTCGTTGGTCAACTGAGTACCTTCAACGGCTGCAAACCAGGAACAAGTGGCGTTCATCAACTCGGCCGCTGCAAATCGGAGATCTCGTCCTTGTTCTGGACGAGCGCTATCCACCAACTAAGTAGCCTCTCGCACGCGTTACAGCAACGCATCCGGGCAACGACGGTCGCGTACGCGTCGTTACGGTTCGCACATCAGCATCCGAATTTAAAAGACCGATCGTTAAACTCTGTCCGCTTCCGATCGCGACGTAATTCTCATTCCTGTTTTTTTTTCTTTTTTCTCGTTCGTCAATTTCGTTCATTTCCGCGTTCAATTTATCAATTAGATCTCATCGTCACTGTAATTCATTCTCATTCCATTTTAATTTCAGTTTGTCATACTCAGCGACGCTTACAACGCCCCTGAGGCGGGCGGTAATGTTAATACTTTGCGATCTATAATTATATTATTTCTCATAAATTAAGGCATCATTTAATTTCACATTCTCGATCAAATAATTCTCAATTTATATTACGAAAATTCGATCACCTGCTCGCATTATATTCGACTTTATAAATAGCTTTCACCGTGTTTACGCGTTTTTGCGTGCTTCTTGCGTCTTGCCGCGCGCGCCCCTCGCTCTACCGTTTTAGCGAGACTCAGCTGATTTGACCTACTCGGTGTCGAAAAATCCTCGGTTACCGTTCGTTTTCAATAACCTGACTATCTGTCGTGTATCCACTTTCGTGCGAGAATCACCGCGCTCTCAATATATCTTTTTCTTCACGAAAGTATCGCAATTATCCATCTCTCATTTGTTTAAAGTTATCGAATAAATACTCAGTTGTACATTAGCATAAACGTTTTAATTTGTGTGTGCAACCATCAACCTAGTGCTTTCATAAACAATATGATATAAAAATAAAAAAAAATAGTCAATTTCTTATTTAAAGATTCAATCTCATTAGATGTGCACTTGCATACATCGTGTAGTTTTAAAGATGTTAAAATGGTGGATTTCCACACCACCATAGAGGTTCCATCTAGAAGCGCACGTTAGGTTTTTTGTATGCAGGTGCATATCTAATGAGATTTAAGATTCTGTGATTAAATCATATTGATTTCGCTATGTTAGATTGAACATTTCTGAAGTGTATTGTTTTGATGTGTTTCCTTGGTTTTCAGTAAAAAAAGTTATAAAAATAAATTATAATAGAAGTAATTAAATAATTGGAACAAAATCGTCACTAACCGAATTACTATTAAAAGTGATTAATTTCAATCTCTTTAAGGCGAATTTTGACCACTTTTTCACGGGTTTAGACGGATAAAACTGCTACCATCGTATTCAGCGACCCCAAAAACGTAAGATTACATGTATAATTTACGTTACACTTTTTAGATAAAAATCGATCTATTTTACTCACCGTCTTTTGTTTTGACGTTTTTATGTGTACATACAATGATGAAGAGAATTGATTTAAGATTTTAAATAGCAAAAAGAATAATTTTAAAAAATTCTTTTGTAGAATGTTCCCTCGAAACCAAGTAACTTTTCAGCTAAAAATTTTTTGAATAAGTGCTTTCGAAGATTGCAACGTCTTAACCCGCCTCGGGACGCCAATCCCGAGGGTGGAAAGCGGCAAGCGGTATTTGAGTCTTGACGACTCAATTTAGGATATCTTTACGTTGGTCGGTATCAGTGACGGTACGCAATGGTAGCTCGGTAAGACTGAAAAGAGATCGTAATACGATATTGGGCGCCAGGCGCGATTGTTCGCGCCGCGGTATCGGTAATACGGGAAAACAAACGTTATTTCCGGCTACGCCCTGCTCAGTATATGGCAGAAGGGCGTGGTTCAATTAATTGATCTGATTCTGGAGAGGAGATCTCATACAAAGAAAATACACAAATTTAGTTAGTTAACAGAGATATATTTAACAATGGTGTATAACATGGACAAATACAATCGAGAAATAATATTTTACAATAAATGGGTGTTGGAGATAAGTTACAATATTAATATACTGTCGCGTCGGGTTCTTTTCTCCCGGGCGCGTTACAAACGATAGTTTCGATTTACTTACACGACGGTATCCTGCGAAAATATACGCTAGATAATAACGATATTCACTAAATTAATGTTTGGTAATGCCCTGTGAATCGAGCCTAATCGTAAAGGCGATATTCGATCACCGGGAAGGTCGCGATACAAAGACGGTAGAATTCCTTCGCGCCACGCGGCGATCACGTGATCGAAAAGAATGCGGCGCGAGCGCGGAACAATAGGAGTCGACGATAACGGGAGGCGATATAATTTCGGAAATATTCGAGACACGATA
This sequence comes from Lasius platythorax, assembly GCA_963971435.1. Lineage (NCBI taxonomy): Eukaryota > Metazoa > Arthropoda > Insecta > Hymenoptera > Formicidae > Lasius > Lasius platythorax. The sequence continues at coordinate 14,869,960 of OZ020545.1, forward strand.
ATTCTTTACTCTAACATTGACTTTACGGTCTCTTTCGGTATTACGGTAATAGTTTTCGATACGCTAATTGATAGCTTACAATATAACGAATAGTCTTCATACAAGAGCTATCGGCCGATCGCGCGGTAATTTCGTGATTCTCTCTCGACTCTCGCGGAGTTCTCTTTGAGCCTACGGTAACGGTAACTCGCGGAGAGCGTGACTCTCTCTCGACTCTCGCGGAGTTCTCTTTGAGCTTACGGTAACGGTAACTCGCGGAGAGCGACAGCACGCAAATTCCGGTATCTCACGACGCGAATCAAACACACGGTAATTTTTCGGTATGAGAACGGTGCAATAAGTTCCTTCTAGTATTACGATACGATAATTATCTCGATACACGGAACGATCTTACACTTAACTACGACTGTCGGCGGCGGCCTCTCCGAGAGGGATACACTCGCGGCAATCTGGTTTGAGCCGATCTCGCGGTAACTACTTTCGGAGCTGTTGCTCCCAAAACGATATCGGTAAACTACGGTATGTTACTTACGGTAACTGCAGATTCTCAGAATCGCGACACGGTATCAACTCAACCAGATCACAACATTTAACGGCTACCTGAGTGGCGGCTTACAGTAATCGCTGATCTCGGTGGTCGTCCTGGCGAACTCGATCCCGGCGTTCCTTCCGTGATAGCGGCGTACCGAACAGTAACTCTCTCCGAGAGAGTTCTCAGGTTCCTCGATTCCCGCGCCGATCTTCCATGCATCCTGTCGATGTTCGCTGCTGTGGGGTGGCTTCGATCCGCCCATCGATTCTCCACCCCCCTCCTAGCTCGCTAGCGGTAACTCAAGGGATCTTCTCCCGCACGTGTTGACATGTTGATTCTCGGGTTGCCGTGTGGCGCCCGTTGTGGTATTTCAGGGGTCGGATGTGGCAGGCTGGCCAGGCCGTACTTCAATCCTTCCCGATAATAGTAGCGATAATTGCAAAGTCCTCCACTCATCCGGCAGCATGCGGGGGGAAACCTCCGGTAGTTCTTTTCCGATGCTGCTGTTTTCTAAAAGAAATGCAGTATACTCATCCGGATGCAAGGAGAAATACGGAATCGGCGGGGTTCGATACCTGACCTGAGTATCCTCGGAGGGTCTGGTCCGCGGTTTCCTCCGGTCCTCTTCTGTCGCCGTTATGCTCCGCGTCCTCGGTATCTTGCGGTACAAAAATGTTGTCGACCACTCAGGCAGTCCTCCGACTCGCTTTTATTACAGTAGCGGTAACTGCGGTAATTATTATCGAATTCGAGGTCACTCCCTCTCAGTCACGAGGAGCAACCCCGGAATCGTTTCCCCCCCCCCCCCCCCGATCGGGCAGTAACCCCTGTGACGGCGCAAAAAGGCGTCACGTCACAAGATATTTAAATGTATTATCAATTATTAAAAAGAGGAGGAGAGGAATATTTTGTATACATTCTTTTTTATTTATTTATATATTTTAATTTATTATAGCTGTGTATATTATATATATATTTTATTTTATTATAGCTGTGTATATTATGATGATTATGACATATACTTACTTTATAATATTATGCTTTGTCACATACTTTATAATTTGACATATATTTTATACATTTCATAATTATGTGTCAAATAATTTAAAAAAATGATATATGTCTTATTTTAATTGATGGAATATTTTTCAAAACATTAATTCATTATTTACTATCGAGGAGGACATTTTATAAACATTATGTCCTAGACGAAAACACTTCAAAGATTTTAAGATTTTTCTATAATTAACTAAATATAAAATAATACTATAATGATATACAAGCTCGTGATATAAAACTAAATGATTGATAGAAATTAGGCCTGTAACGAGCAATGATTGGTGTATTACGAGTAATTAACTTTATTCTTAAATATTGTAAAACGATTTACAATATTCAGAATGTATACAATATTGAACGGTACGTTTCGACACTTACTTGTGTCTCTTCAGCCGTGAGTGAAAGGTTACATCGAAATAAATGAATAAATCAATTTAGATTGTTAATGAGTTACAAAAAAGACGCTGGATTTTTTTCGCAACTTTTGTGTTGCGACGTCGTGTGTGTTTTCATTGTTTTCGTGGTCACTCACCCTCTATTTTGTGTGTTGGTGATGTTGTGTTGTTTGTGTCCGAATCATCATGATGTAATTGGTCAAACTATAACAATATTATGTGACTAAACCGATTTAGAGTACAGATTCACTTCACACTGTAAATTGATTTAGCTCACCTTTGTTTTTATATATGTCAAAAGATTAAAATATTAATTTTGTTAAACAGTTAAACCAGTTGAATTCTAAGTTATGTGTATTATAAATGTACATTAACTTGAACTTTATTTATATCGCTTACTGTGGACGTTCGATAACAGACAGAGTGATACATTCGCAGATCAATCTTCATACAGGGTGTTCAAAAAGTCCCGGACCGGTTGAATAACTTGTAAAGTAGGCGTCGCACTGAAAAATGGCCTAGATAAAAGTTGTAGGAAATATCCCTGGCTATCTGATGGTGACCTTGGCTGTAACTTTGGCCTTGACCTTCAAGGTCATTTGAAGGTCAAATCGATTTTTTTAAATGGAACGCCATATTTTTGACCCCGGAAATGAATAGAGCGGAAAATTTTACGTTCAGATATGACCTTGACCATTTTAAAAATTTGACCTCTGATAGTTGGCAAGGCCTCCATCCCAGCCGGTTAAGGCAAGGTTGGGTGATGCCCGGCCAGTGAAGGCAAGACTGACATCAATCCCAGCCGGTTAAGGCAAGGTTGGGTGATGCCCGGCCAGTGAAGGCAAGACTGACATCAATCCCAGCCGGTTAAGGCAAGGTTGGGTGATGCCCGGCCAGTGAAGGCAAGACTGACATCAATCCCAGCCGGTTAAGGCAAGGTTGGGTGATGCCCGGCCAGTGAAGGCAAGACTGACATCAATCCCAGCCGGTTAAGGCAAGGTTGGGTGAAGCCAAGCAATTGCTGCAAGATTGGAAGTTATTTATTTGAGCAAATGTTCAAAGTTTTCGCCCCCAGCTGTCTGGCAATACGCTATGCGGTTGTAAAATCCTGCTATAGCTTGGCGAATCATGTCTGCATCAATGGCAATGATTTCATCTATTATTCTCTGTTGAAGTTCATTGAGGTTTGCTGGTTTCGTTCGATATACCCTATTTTTGAGGTAACCCCACAAAAAATAATCAAGCGGTGTAAAATCAGGGGATCTGGCTGGCCATTCTATAGCTCCTCTTCTCCCTATCCACCTTGCTGGAAATACTGTGTTTAAGTAGGCACGAACATTTCGGCCATAATGAGGAGCTGCACCATCTTGCTGAAACCACGTCTGATGAAAATCATCGCCCACAATTGCCTGAATCGCCGGTATGATTTCATTTCGCAACATGTCTTCGTACTTCACCGCAGTAAGATTTCCGTCAATAAAAAAAGGCCCAACTATTCTGTCATTAATAATCCCGGCCCAGACATTCAATTTTTGAGGATATTGAGTACTGCGAGTATCAGACATCCATCTTGGATTGTTATCACTCCAATACCTAAAATTATGTCTATTGACATTGCCATTAAGTTCAAACGTAGCTTCGTCTGAAAATAAAATTCTATTCAATAAATATCCATCAGCATCTATTTGGGCCATCATCAATTCACAAAACTGAATGCGTCTATCAGGATCATCTTCAAGCAGTTCATGTACAAGTTTAGTTTTGTATGGATGGAACTTTAATTTTTTTTCAAAATATTATGTGTAGATCCTACACTAATATCATGTTGCTGATTTAATTTCCTAATTGTACTGTGACGATCTTCAGTAATTGAAAGAGCAACATCCAGCTGCTTTTCTGGACTAGTTGCTGTAACAGGGCGACCCGATCTAGGGAGATCCTTTACACTTCCACTCAAATTGAAACGTGCAATTGTTCTTTGTACAGTCGATTTGGATATCTGTTCACCTTCTACCCTAAAAGTATCGTTGAATAAAATCTGTACATCTTTATTAGATCTCGTCATATTTCCATAGCCTTTTATCATAAGAATAAGTATTCGCTCACGTTCAGTGAGAGGAGCCATGTTATCTTAAGGTGTAGGAAAAATCCAAGACGTTCAAGCAAAAAATAAAAAAATAACATGAACAGCGATACAGACGCCTGATATAAAAATTACAGAGATGAGCTATGAAAAAAAGCAGCTCTATCAAAGAAGAAAGTCACACACAGTTCTTGAAAGTAATAATGAAATGGCAGAAGCAAGAAGAGTACTCAATGATGAACATTCAAATTAATGAACTACTAATATTCACATTAGCGTAAGTAAAATAAACCCGATTTAGAGATGTAATTACTGCAGTCTCACAACTCAATATTTAACCGGTTAAGTGGTAGGCTGTTTTCTAAATTTCGTGCCAAAAGTAGTAGACGACAATTGTTAACTAAAATACACCAAAATTTGTTTCTGGGGGTTTTTTGAGTTGCTGATTTCGAATCTGAAATCAATTTAAGATGGCAGACAAATCCAACATGGTAGACTAAAATTCTTAATTTTCTCGAATTTGGACTGAAAACTGTTTCGGGTTTTTGAGATCGCTGGTTACGAATTCAAGATGGCAGATTCAATATGGCGGTCAAATCCAACATGGTAGACAAAAAATTCTTAATTTTTTCGAATTTGGACTGAAAACTGTTTCGGGTTTTTCAGATCGCTGGTTACGAATCTGAAATCATATTTTGAAAATTCAAGAATGACGGATGCAATATGGCGGTTAAAGATTAAAGTCTAGGTCACAGCCAATGTCACCATCGAATAATCTACTTTTGTCTTGGTCATTTTTCTGTGCGACGCCTACTTTCAAGGTATCAGGCCAACCTGTACTTGATCCTGCCTTGATCATCGCTCGACCTTCAGAGATCAAATTTTTAAAATGATCAAGGTCATATCTGAACGTAAAATTTTCCGCTCTATTCATTTCCGGGGTCAAAAATATGGCGTTCCATTTAAAAAAATCGATTTGACCTTCAAATGACCTTGAAGGTCAAGGCCAAAGTTACAGCCAAGGTCACCATCAGATAGCCAGGGATATTTCCTACAACTTTTATCTAGGCCATTTTTCAGTGCGACGCCTACTTTACAAGTTATTCAACCGGTCCGGGACTTTTTGAACACCCTGTATATCTGATAGTAGGTGAGACCAAGGTTTAGAAATAAATATTATGAGTTATTGACAATGGATTCAAGTAACGGAAAATAAGATCTATCTAAATATTCAGTGTCTGCCATAGCGTTTAATCCATTTTTTGTTGTTTTATGTGGATTGTTTCAGAAATTAGCCTCTTGTAGTAATTAGTTTCGTGGTCTAAGATTTTTATATTTTCCCAATCCATATTATGTTTGTATTCAACGATATGCTGAGACACTACCGATTGTTTCGATGTATTTTGTCTAATATTTATTTTATGTTCGTGTATTCTGGTTTTTAACTGCCTCTTGGTCTGACCCACGTAAGATGCGGTGCATTTTTGACAATTAATTTTGTAAATTACCATAATAATGTAATTAATAATAATGTAATTTACAAAATTAGTTGTCAAGAATGCACCGCATTTTACGTGGGTCAGACCAAGAGGCAGTTAAAAACCAGAATACACGAACATAAAATAAATATTAGATAAAATACATCGAAACAATCGGTAGTGTCTCAGCATATCGTTGAATACAAACATAATATGGATTGGGAAAATTTAAAAATCTTAATAAATAAAACAAAATAAAGGCTCTAGGAATGATAATAATAAAGTAAACGGCTAATAAGAGCCAAACCGCACAGGTGAAGGCGCGAGTGAACACAATTGTTTAAATTAAACTACGCTTTATTATAGAATTAGACGTTTCGGTCCCACTTCGGTCCATCTTCAGTAACTGTATAAACAAGTAAATTACATGATATGAGAAGCGTTATAATCATAACCGGTGATCGGATTATATAAAAAGATTAAAAACGTACGCTTGAATTATGAATAATGAAATAATTAATAATGTGTCTACGCGGCATCCAGGCTACCCCACGACCCTCTCTAGAGACGCCTCCCGATCGGTACCCGCCGGTAGGAAGGGGGATGTGCATTGACAAGTAATGTACATCGCTATGTTAAATAACAATATATCAATTGTTGTCACAAAACGTTACACAAGAGGCAACTCACCAAAGACAATCGTAGAGACGCACAGAAAGCGCGAGATCTTAACGCACAAGTCTAAGAAATTGCTTTGACTCACATCGTACATCGGTCATAACAATGTCTGTAGTGTCAGATATAAATGTCAAACGACAACTGTGGTTCGCGTAAACAAGGATTGTTGATGACAAAAAAAAAAGAAAAAACTAAACAAACCGTAAGCTGTCTAGAATTGGGGTGTAAATTTGATCTAATTGTTCTGTGTCGGTCTGCAAATTAATGCTGTTTTTTTGTCTTTTTATGTATATCATTTCTGACAGTAGTCTTTTAGTTAAAATTCTTCGTCTAAAATTTTAACATTTTCCCAATCGAATTTGTGGTTCGTCAATCGGTGATCCGTTATCACTGAGCGTTGCGATGTGTGTAACGATTCCCCCTGAGCGGTCGTTGTATCCGGCCGTCGATCCGCCGGAAGGCTGCCGCCCGGCGAACATCAGCCGGGCAAAGCGCAGCGGCGCATTGCGCCCTTTTTAATCATTTAAAGTAAACGGATTCGGGCCTTTAAACGGCCGCCGGCATCCGTATACCGGGCCGTCGTCTCGGCGCCCCGAGTCGCTCCGATCTCCGTCGGAAAGCGCCGAGCGACGGTTCCGCCCGCACCGCCGCCGGGGCCGCTCGAACGGCCCCGAATCCGTCCGATTTATTTAACAATTAACAAGAACAATCGGGCTCCGTGATTACTTCCGAAATTACCCGAACGGGTAATTTCGGAGTATAAAGAGAGCGGCCCGACGAAGCGAGAGGCACTCCTGTTCCAGATCTAGCCAGTACTCGTACAGTACCTAGCATCCGATCCCGAGCACGCTCTAAACAAGAGAAAAGAGGTTGAGCGAACTCAGTCTCTGCCGAGTGATCGCGGCACATCTTGTCAAAGAGTTTCCTGCCACACCGAAACCGAAAGTACGGAGATTGAGCGAACTCAGTCTCCGTCGAGCGATCTCGACACTT
>OZ020545.1:14877377-14988377 GCA_963971435.1 Lasius platythorax
GAAGGTCATGTGAAGGTCAACTTTAAAATCTTAAATGGAAACTCCCATTTTTTATTTGGTATTCTTGTAGCTGACATCGAGAGCTTTCCAAAACACTATAATTAAATGTTCTTCCATTAAGTACTTTTCGAGTTATAAGGCTTGAAAGTTACAGTACCGCCGGCATTAGCATTACCCAAGATGATCGGAGAATGATTCCGCCAATGAAGGCAAGATCGATGGTTGATCCAACCAATGAAGGCAAGATCGTGGTTGATCCAACCAATGAAGGCAAGATCGTGGTTGATCCAACCAATGAAGGCAAGATCGGTGGTTGATCCAACCAATGAAGGCAAGATCGGTGGTTGATCCAACCAATGAAGGCAAGATAGGTGGCTGATCCAACCAATGAAGGCAAGATCGGTGGCTGATCCAACCAATGAAGGGAAGATAGATGGCTGATCCAACCAATGAAAGCAAGATCGGTGGCTGATTTGGTCAATGAAGGTTGAGTGTAAATAGTTAGATTCAATAATAATAAGTAAGAACCAAGAGTGTGCAGGCTGCATTACAAAATTCATCGAAGAAAACATCATGTAGCTTTAAAAAAGGCTGATGTTGATTATCTGGCTACAGTAATACTTCAATTAAGTAGGTGTTCGAAGGTCGCACTATTGACTTGTTGGCAGTACTGAATACGGCGTTCAAAATGTCTAACAGTACGCAAGAGTACATTACGTGGAATATTGCACGCAGCTCGGATTCTCTCCTTCATGTCATCTCTTGTAGTCGGTGCATGCCGGTAGACTACATCTTTGAGGTAGCCCCACAAATAAAAATCAAGAGATGTTAGATCAGGCGATCTTGCTGGCCATTTCACTGGACCGCCTCTACCAATCCATTGATTAGGAAAGATATTATTAAGAAAATTTTTGACTATATTGGCAAAATGAGGACCTGCGCCATCTTGTTGCAACCACATTCTCCTCCTCCTATCGATGTCAACATCTTGAAGTAAACCCGGAAGATCGTCCCTCAGCAACTGTAAATAAATCTCACCATTAATCATGGCATCAAAAAAATAAGGACCAATTAAATAGCCATTAATAATTCCGCACCAGACAGTTAGGCTCCAACGATGCTGGTTATCAATCTGCCCCATCCAATGAGGATTAACTGGAGCCCAATAATGACAATTAAGTCTATTCAATATTCCAGTACTGTGGAAAGTAGCTTCATCACTGAAAAGTACATAATTGAAAAATTTGCCGTCGTTTCGGATTTGTTGTGATGCCCACTGACAAAACAATAGCCGATCTCTGTGATCCTGCTCAGTTAAGGCTTGGTTAAGAGTTATGTGGTAAGGATGATACCTCACGGCTCTTAGATATCTATCAGCAGTCGATTTCGGAATACCCAGCGTACGTTGGATTTCACGCAAACTTACATGTGGGTTTACATGCACCATTGCCACAACTGCCAGAAAACGAGGATTACGTGATCATTGTTGTCGTATCTTCTTCGTTGGCGACGAAGATATCCTCTCCGAATCCTAATTTCAATTTTGCATATCCTAAAATGATCCGGGTGTTGGCGTCGAGGGAATCGTCTACGATACAATGCTGCTGCTCTTCTGTAATTGCGCCGACATTCTCCTAGGATCAAAAGAATATCGACAATCTTGTTAGGCGAGTAATCAGGCATTTTTTCCGAATTCCGATTTTACGATCGAAAAAATCCAGTAATGTCTGAGAATGTCTCGAAATTGGGAACAAGTGAGAGATAAGTTATACTTAAGATAAGATTCCGTATCCGCAACAGGCTACTTGAATAGGATTATTAGTTCAGGACACGTGACGTCTTTCATTTGAATGCCGAAGAAGTTGTCGAGTCGGTATGTCAATTGCTATTGGTCTCCAGCAGTGCCGGTTTTACCCTATAGGCATCATAGGCAATTGCCTAGGGGCGCCAGAAAGACGCAAACATTAGTAAACGTACCAAAAAAACGTATCAAAAAATTAATATTTAAATTAAGAAATGCAGGGGGCGAACCGAAGTATTGCCTACGGGCGAACTGATTCTTTAACCGGCACTGGGCTCCAGTTAATCCTTTTTGGATGAGGCAGATTGATAACCAACATCTGAAAAATATCTTTCCATTCGGCATTTTTACGTCTAAATGGAAATAAGAGGAACAACTTCCAACGGCTTTGATCTTAATAAATGTTATCAATTATAATTTTAAACAATGTTCAAGAGGTTTTAGCCTTTAGTCGGTCGATCATCTTGGGTAATGCTAATGCCGGCGGTACTGTAACTTTCAAGCCTTATAACTCGAAAAGTACTCAATGGAAAAACATTTAATTATAGTGTTTTGGAAAGCTCTCGATGTCAGCTACAAGAATACCAAATAAAAAATGGGGGTTTCCATTTAAGATTTTAAAGTTGACCTTCACATGACCTTCAAATGATTTTCCAAGGTCAAATCATTGTCACCATCTTATGGCCCCCTTGAAGCCACACAACTTTTGTTTGAAAAATTTATCGATTTAATGCAGTGTTTCTGAGATATTTGAGTGGATTCTTTAAAATGGGACACCCTGTATAAGGGCAGATTCCAAATCTGTACATCCAGATGTACGTACATTCATATGTACGTACATTCATATGTATATACAAATGTATTGGCGGATTTGATTAAATATATTACAAAATTATTGCATATAAAAGGATAAAAGATCCATAATTATAGTCGACCTTTATATGTAAAGTTATAATAATTGATTTATTCTTGTAACTTGTGCTCCAAACGTATAACTCAAATATTAACTTATTTAAAGCAATGACAAAAGTCGCGAAACAAATTTCAATTGATTTTATTATTGAATAAAAGGAACGGTCAAATAAGCCTTCCTTGCTTCAAGCATACTGAAATGTACAAGCCGCGTTGAATTAAAAATCGTTATCCGTTGTACATTGCATGTTTGTTAAAATGTATTACAATTACACAATATAAAGAGCAGATTTTTTTTTACGGAAAGCAGATATTGCTCACGTTAACAAATTGTAATAACGTCCACACATTTTACAAGACGTCGTCACGAAATTCGAGGATAATAAGATTGTAGCATAAAATTTCGTAAAAAATTAAATAATAAAAATATTTGCGACATTTTATTCTAAATAGTAGTTTTTTATGTAACAATTTAAAGCTAGTCAATCACAGGGTATGTTTAGACAGCTTGTTTGTGAATTGTACGTGCGTCATATAAAAATGACATCAAGTTTTAATGAAAAATAATAAAAATCTAGTCAAATCAAAGTCATTGATATCATTAATCAATTGGTGCGTTCAGAAAGTTTACAACAGTTGCAAAACGTTACTAGATTTTCATATTGTTATGCGAGAGCATCACACACTTTCATATATGCGCGCGTTAAGGCGGAAATTACGTACGATGTATATTACCTCCGATACTCCGATATAGAGCGCGGTATCACGCGATCCGCGACACGCATGAGCGCGGCTCCGACTCGCGCTCTCTTCTCCGGTAACCACGAGAGCGGACGGACGTGTTTATCGTTACGGATCGATTATTGTTCCTTTTCTTGTATTAGAACTTTCTAGTGTGCGCGAAGAAATAAACGTGTTGAATAGAACCGGGTTTCAGTTCTTTGCAACAAACCTACCGATACACAACAGAGAATTGGCGACGAGGATGGGATAGGGCGAGGAACCGGAGAGTTTTACCGGTACGCTCTCTACCACGTGGCACCCTCACGATTGCGAGAGGAGAGTACAAATTACACGGGACGGCGCACGTCCTGGAATATTCGAGCGAACGTGAAGCCGGTGAATTTCGGGTACGTTACCACGTGGCACACTTACAAAATTCGAGAAAAGCGTGCGGCGGTACGGGACCGGACACATTTCGGAGTTTTTAAGCAGCGAGCACGTGTCCTGTGAGTGCGTAAAAAAGGGATGGCGGCAGTCGTGCTACACGGGAACCTCTCGATCGACATATTCGATCCGGCGACCACGGAGTGGAAGAGATGGCTCCAAAGATTCTTGGCGGCCATCAAGATTTTCAAAGTTCCCGTGGACCAACAGGTACTGTACTTACTACATTACGTGGGGTCGTCCGCGTTCGATGTAATTTGCAATAAAATGGCACCTGCGGACCCCTATGCTGTTCCCTTCGAGGAGCTGGTCGCTAACCCGGCCGAGTTTTACGCGCCGCAACCGCTGGAAATTGCGGAAAATTTCCGATTTTATCAGAGAAAGCAGAAAGACGGGGAGTCCGTCAAGGATTTCGTCGCAGCATTGCACAAATTGAGCGTGCATTGCAATTTCGGTCTATATCTGAAGACGGCCTTACGAAACCAATTGGTGTTCGGACTATCCAGCCACCGGGGTCAGTCTCGCCTACTGGAAAGCAAGGATCTAACGTTCGACAAGGCAGTTCAAGTCGCTACAGCGATGGAGCTCTCAGAGAAGGACTCACGGCAGCTGCAGTCGGGAACGGCCGTCGTGGAGTACGTAGGTTCGAAGGACCGCAGAGCGGAAAAAAAGGGACCAAGGAAAAAGAAGTCCGTCCAGGAGAAGTCTGCGAAAGAGAAAAACGAAACGAATAAAACTAATGTCGGTAAAAATCATGTAAGCCAATCAGGCACGTACGCGAATACTAATATATCTTGTTACAGATGCGGCAGAAACCATTTAGCGAGTAAATGTACGTTGGATAGGAACATAAAATGTAACTTTTGCGGCACGCCAGGTCACGTACGTAAAGTCTGCATGGGGGCAAAGCGAGCCTCGGCGAATCAAGTAGAGGAGGTTCTGACCGTGGAACATTGGGAGCACCGCAATAAATTTTTCAAAACGCTCGCGGTGGACGGTAAGCCGTTGCGTTTCGAAATCGACATCGGGGCCGCGGTTTCCATCGTAAGTACCAGCACTGCTAAAAGTTTGTTCCCCCATCGGCGAACAACCGACGACGGTACAGCTAGTAGCGTTTTGCAAAACCGCAATCCAAGTAGCCGGTGTGCTACCGGTATCCGTTGCTTGGCGTGGTAACATTTATAAACTAAACTTGTACGTTTCAAAAATTAAACGCGAACCATTATTAGGCCGCGAATGGATACGACAGCTACAATTATTTCAATTAGTAGATTCAATCAATACAACTCAGGTTACAAAAGAGGGTACACAAATTAGAGTCGAAAAATTACTACAGCGCTACCGAAAAGAATTAGATCCGGGGCTTACGAAAATACGAGGCCTACAGGCCAGTTTGGTTACAAAAGAAAACGCAAAACCGATTTTTCTAAAAGCGCGCACCGTTCCATTCAAATTATTACCGTTAGTAGAACAAGAATTACAAACACTTGTGAAAGACGGAATTTTGGAAAAGGTCAATACGTCGGGTTGGGCTACCCCGATCGTGCCGGTTTTAAAGAAAAACAACCGGGTACGCCTTTGTGGAGACTTTAGCGTTACAATAAACCCGAACTTGTTGATCGACGAGCATCCGCTTCCAACAATAGACGAGTTATTTGCTTCGATGGCGGGCGGTACAAAGTTTACAAAAATTGACCTACAGCAAGCTTATTTACAATTAGAAGTACGCAAGGAAGACCGAGAGTTGTTGACATTAAGTACGCACAAAGGATTATTTCGAAGCACGAGGCTTATGTACGGGATTGCCTCAGCACCGGCTATTTGGCAGCGCGAAATAGAAAACATATTAGGGGATATACCGGGTGTATCCGTTTTCCTTGATGATATTAAAATTACAGGATCGGACGAGGAAAACCACTTACTCCGTCTGGAACAAGTGTTACTACGTTTAGCAAACGCGAACATACGGATTAACGAAGAAAAGAGCGAATTTTTCAAAGATAGTATACATTATTGCGGATATAGAATCGACAAATACGGTATACACAAAACAGTCGAAAAAGTACAAGCAATAGACCAAATGCCACGACCAAGCAACATAACCGAGTTACGTTCTTTCCTAGGAATGATTAATTATTATGGTCGGTTCATAAAAAACTTGAGTACAATACTTGCTCCCCTACATACGTTACTGCAACAGGGGGTTACTTATGAGTGGACGCAGGATTGCGAGCGAGCGTTCAAATCGGCAAAAGAAAGTTTTAAAAAAGATACAGTGCTGGTACATTTTGATCCGAGATTGCCCTTAATCCTTGCTACGGATGCGAGCCCTTATGGCGTCGGGGCCGTATTATCTCACCGCTACCCGGATGGTTCCGAGCGCGTATTACAATATGCGTCGCAGACACTGACAAGCACACAGCGGAAGTATGCGCAGATAGACAAAGAGGCATACGCGATTGTTTTTGGAATAAAAAAATTCCATCAGTACTTATATGGAAATAAGTTTACACTTTTCACGGATCACCGACCTCTTGTACAAATTTTTTCACCTTCAAAAGCATTGCCAGCTTATACAGCATTACGTATGCAGCACTACGCAATATTTTTACAAGGCTATACCTTTGACATCAAGTACAAAAATACGAAACAACACTATAATGCCGATTGTCTATCACGTTTACCCGTTCCGACGACCGCTGTGGAATGCGACGTAATCGATGTGTACGAAGTCGAAATTCTACAAAACATGCCGGTGTCTGCGAACCAACTAGCACAAGCGACTGCGATGGATACTCAATTACAAAGTATTTTAAGCGCGTTACGTAAAAAGAAAGAGGTACCTGCAAAATTACGTTTCAATATTAACCAAGCTGCTTTTAGTATACAACAGGAAATACTTTTATGCAATGGAAAGATAGTAATTCCGGAATCATTACGGAAGCGATTTTTACGCGATCTACACAAAAGTCATTTCGGCGTAGCAAAAATGAAGGCTTTAGCGAGAAGCCTGTACTGGTGGCCTGGCGTCGATAGAGCCATTGAAGAAATGGCGAGAAACTGCGAGATCCGTAATTCATTGCGAAACGACCCACCGAAGGTCGAACCTCACGAATGGGAAGCCGCGGAAGTACCCTTTGAAAGAGTACATATTGACTACGCGGGGCCTTTCATGAATACTTATTTCTTTGTATTTGTAGATGCATTTTCTAAATGGCCTTTTGTACATATAGTTAAGGATATCACGGCAAAAACTACGATTTTTAAATGTAAGAAAATTTTCTCAGAATTTGGGGTTCCAAAAATCATGGTAATGGACAATGGTCGCAGTTTTCGTTCAGCAGAATTCGTACAATTTCTTAAAACAAATGGAATTACTCCAAAATATACAGCACCGTATCATCCGGCTACGAACGAGCAAGCTGAAAGATTTATACAAACAATGAAAAATTCTCTACAAAAAATGTTGACAGATCCTACAAATAGAAATTTGAAATTAGAAGATGCATTACAGAATTTTTTGATACAGTATAGAGTCACACCTCATTGTACCACAAAAGTTACCCCATCTGAGAAAATGTTCAATAGACAAATACGCACCTATTATACCGTTTGTTTGCCTACTAAAGAAAAAGCGGTCACAAACAGTAACTCAAATAAGAAGTTCCGCGAATTTGCGGTGGGGGACAGTGTGCAATGCCGAAACTATAGTGGAGGCGTCAAATGGAAACACGGTAGAGTTACTCATCGCATGGGCAAATTACACTATAAAATTACACTGGATGACAGTCGAGTATGGGAGCGACACGCCGATCAGATCCTCCGGTCGGGAGAATACTGGGACCAATCAGAGGAACCGCCGGCGGAAGCGGAACCAAATGTTCCGGAGGCACGCGAGGAGAGAGTAGTCCCGCAAGCCAACGAGGAAGGACGGCCACAACCAGAGCCAGAGCAAGCAGGGCCACCTCTGGAGGAAAGGGAAGCACCCGCCCAGGGGCCAGCACAACATGTGGAGCGTCCCGCGCGCACTCGAAGGCCACCAAAGAGATATACAGACTTTGTATGTGACAAAAAGTAACGGCGAGCTTTTCGTTACGAGGGGAGGAGTGTTATGCGAGAGCATCACACACTTTCATATATGCGCGCGTAAGACGGAAATTACGTACGATGTATATTACCTCCGATACTCCGATATAGAGCGCGGTATCACGCGCTCCGCGACACGCATGAGCGCGGCTTCGACTCGCGCTCTCTTCTCCGGTAACCACGAGAGCGGACGGACGTGTTTATCGTTACGGATCGATTATTGTTCCTTTTCTTGTATTAGAACTTTCTAGTGTGCGCGAAGAAATAAACGTGTTGAATAGAACCGGGTTTCAGTTCTTTGCAACAAACCTACCGATACACAACACATATATTATATGAAGATATAATATAGATAAATCTAGTAACGTTGTGCAATTGTTGTGTTTTCTGAATGCACCCACATTGACATCATAATATCGAGAGAAGGAAGAAACAAACTTTCTCTAATATTCTTAAAATCGTTTTAATCCGAAGACCAGCTCTATTAACATATAATAATATAATAGATATCATTTATATATAATGTCAATGATTAATGATATCAATGACTTCGGTTTAACTAGATTTTTATTATTTTTCTTTAAAACTTGATATCATTTTATCTTAAAATGGTTTCTAGTAAGCTATCAAGTTTCTCTCATATGCTGCTTCATATTAAAGCGGGTATATTCTTATATTTAAAATATAGCAAATTTATTTGCATTCATGAACAACATACGGCAGCATGTTCCGGGACCGGTAAAAGTTTTCTAAAAATATTTTTGTATATTTCTATATAAATCTTAATTCTAAACAAATAAATACGCTACTCTAAACGATCATATTTCAATTATATAACTAGGGGCGGAATTCATAGACGTTGCTTAAAATCTGTCTTGAGATAGTCTTCGCCGAGATCGGCTTGGCGCCCAAAATTATCTTGAAAATGTCCTATATGCACAGATGAGTCTTGGAGAATCCAGTTAAAGCTTAAGACTGGCTTAGTAAAGTTCGTTCTTAAGCACTCAACTTCGGAAATGTTCGGGATTCCCTAAAAATATGACCAATGACATTCATCAATATCTATAAGTATTGTATATAGATACATAATGGAGAAATGTGTGCATTCGCTATCAGAAATACATTGTCCAGATCCTAATAAAAGGTATATTTATTAATTAACTTTACTTATCTAAAGCGAATATATTAACTAAATCGAAAAAAGAGTGAAAATTGAGAGAAATTATGAGATGTTATTACTATCATACGATATTTACTATAAATTTATTTAAACGGAAAACACGTAACCTTATTCGTTGTGAAAATCTGTTACCTATTTCCTTTTTATCTATATTTTTTTAAATTTTATTTTTAAAAAATAATTTTTTTAGAAAGACAATGTCCAAGAGATCCGTGTATTCCGATTTGGAAAAGCAAATATTCCTTGAGATCCTAAAAAAGTACAAGCATGTAATTGAATCAAAAGGTACAAATGCCTCTACGTTGAAAGAGAAATCAGAGGCTTGGTCGATTATTATGAAAGAATATAATAACTCTTCCTTAATTTCTACTAAGGTATAAACTTTATTTTATTATTTTTACATCGCTTTTATCAATTCTGTTTAATATAGACAGTTTTATATTATAGAGAGACGTACAACAGTTGAGGAAGTATTGGTCTAATTTAAAACAGCAAAATAAAAATATATTAACAGCTGAAAGACAATAAAGGTTTCTCACAGGAGGAGGACCGCAAAAAAAGATTGATGAAGTTGATCCAAATGTTTTAGACATAGTCCCTGATTTAATGACAACAGCACCAACCATTTCTTCAAGTAACTTTTGTACACAGGAATACGAAGGTATTTATATATAAGCCTATCCTTAAATAATATAAATAAATATATAAATTTTTAACTAAAAAGAAATTATATTTGACAAAAGAAATGATTAAATTAAATATTTTAGATCGACGAAGAAAAGTTTTTAAAGCAATTCAGCAGAATTCTTTGACACAAATTGATGACATTACTAATGGAGAGCAGTGGAAAAAACAACAAAAATTACCAACTACATCATCTAATGAACCAGCATTTGACATTAGTAAGTCAAATAATTAATTTAAATTAATAAAGTACCTTTAGTTATTATATGAATGCAATAATTATTGTTAATTTTATATTTTTTTAATTTTATTTTTCTTTATACATATAGTAAGTGGGAAAGTAATTGACAATGTGGAAATAGAATTTGAAATGGATGATGCAGTATCCATATAAAAAGTGTCTAGTAATGAATCTGGTAAGACAATATCAAATAATGTTTAAAATCAAAAGCTGTTCATTTTTAACATATGTACATACTATGAAAATCATGTTTTAGATATATATACTGTTGAAAAAGAAAATACAGTTTTATTAGATATGAAGAAAAACAAACGTATGAATGCTAAATCATGTCCCAATTCAAAGAAGCAGAAAATTGAAAGAATGACATTAGTATGTAAAAAAGAAATGGAATTAGCAGATATAAAAATTAACCATGAAATCGAGATATGCAAACTTAAAAAAGAAAGAGAAGAGTTTATCAATCAAATTACGATTGAAAAGTTATTCTTAGAAAAAAGAGAGTTCCAAGAGAGAGTCAAATTAGCGAAATTTCGTGCTCAAAAAGAAATGTAAGCAATAACTTGCCTTTCAATTAAAGTAAACATTATTTTAAAACATTTTTATAAATTTTATGGGAGAACATTATGTTTCAGATGATAATGAGTAGAAAAGTTTTATATAACAAATTAGAACTATTAAATATTATTAACTATATATTAAGGTAATATAAATGATGTTATTACGTTACATTAATTTTTGTTATTATATTATTGTTCGTTGCATTTATTTTATGTTATTGCATAATTATTTTTTTATTTAAGAAGGTTAAATAAGACTAATAATACTAGTCATTCAAAAAGTTAAATAAGACTAATAATACTAGTCATTCATAAAGTTAAATAAGACTAATAATACTAGTTAATGAAAAATAATTATTTTCTTTTTCGTATGTTATCAGTATTATACAGGGTGCGCCAAAAGTCTAGATACACCTAAATAACTTTTGTAAAAACAAAAATATCAAAAAACGGAAAAACACGTATTTTGATTTTTCAAAAAAGCTACCCTATGACATGGATACCGATCATCCCCCACCTCCTGGTACGCGGGGGTAAAAGGGGGTTGAAAATTTTAAATTGCACCAAGGGTCGAGTGGGGGCTCATTTGAAAGGTCTTCGAATAACAAACACATTCTTAAAATTTTAAGTCGTTACGACCCCCCCAACCAAAATGGCGGCCGTTCAAATTTCGAAATTTCATGCACTTAGCGTTAACCAGGATCAACTGCGTGGAAGTGTCATGAATTTGATCCCTTTTGTGTGTGTGTGTGTGTGTGTGGGGGGGGGGGGTGTGTTAATAAAGTATTGAGTATGCGTTTATAATAAATGTTCGAACTGTTGACCTTGTACAGTTTGACAGTGAGCTAATCGTTGATAAAAATTGATACTAACGTTTTCCAACATATCAATCGTAATTAATGCCACTTCAGTAGTAATTCGGTGTCGCAAATCATCCAAATTTCGAGGTTTTGTTTTGTAAACTCGGTCTTTTAAGTAACCCGAAAAGAAAAAATCCAAAGCGGTTAAGTCGGGTGATCGAGGTGGCCACTCGATTGCTCCCCTCCTTCCTATCCATCTTTCAGTAAAAGTGTCGTTTAAAAAATTTCGCACTTGTAGTCCAAAATGTGGAGGGGCACCATCCTGCTGAAACCAAACTGAATCAAAATCTTGACCGAAGATATTGCGAATGCTAGGAACAATGTCATCTCGAAGCATAGTTAAATACTTTTCAGCCGTTAGAGTTCCATCGATGAAGAATGGCCCTATTATGTGCGTTCCAACTATTCCCGCCCATACATTTAGTTTTTGTGGATATTGGGAATTTGTTTCTCTCATCCAATGCGGATTAATATCACTCCAATATCGACAGTTATGCCTATTTACTGCACCGTCTAATAAAAATGTGGCCTCGTCTGAAAAAACAATCTTATTTATAAATTCGGGATGTTCATCAATTTTCTGCATCATAATTTCACAAAATTCTACCCGACGATCAAAATCATGTGCAACTAATTCCTGAACAAGATTAATTTTATATGGGTGAAATTTTGCATTTTTGAGAACACGACGAATGGATGTCTCGCTAGTATCATGTGCCTGTGAGGCTTTTCGGGTAGAAAGGTTAGGGTCTTCTATGAATGATTGTAATATCTCTATTGAAGAGTTGCTATTCGACATTTGTCGATCCTTAACGCTTAAAAAAATTCAATTGTAATGTGTGTAGGAATGGACGATTGCTTTCATTGCAAATTGTTGCAGCAAATTGATATAGCAATTTTTTGCATCATAATGTCACATAATAAATTCGTTTTTGATCATCGGGTAGAATTTTGTTTAGAAGTTTTTAAGCGTTAAGGATCGACAAATGTCGAATAGGCTTAAGATTGCTAAAGACTGCGAATGAAGAATTTATCAATCTCTTCGATATTACAATTCATTGATTTAATTGAAATGGCGCTTACAGAAAGAGAACGTATAGTTATTTTGATGATGCGGGAATACGGAGATCGGGAACGGTCTTTCAATGATGTCCGTAATTTATTTAATATTGAGTTTCGGGCCGATCGACAACAGATTTCTGCAGCCACTGTTCAGAAAACATGTCAGAGTTTTCGAGATACAGGAAGCGTTAAAGATCGGCCGAGATCGGGTAGACCTAAGACCGCAACGAACGAGGACTCTTCAATAGAGATATTACAATCATTCATAGTAGACCTTAACCTTTCTACCCGAAAAGCCTCACAGGCACATGATACTAGCGAGACATCCATTCGTCGTGTTCTCAAAAATGCAAAATTTCACCCATATAAAATTAATCTTGTTCAGGAATTAGTTGCACATGATTTTGATCGGCGGGTAGAATTTTGTGAAATTATGATGCAGAAAATTGATGAACATCTTGAATTTATAAATAAGATTGTTTTTTCAGACGAGGCCACATTTTTATTAGACGGTGCAGTAAATAGGCATAACTGTCGATATTGGAGTGATATTAATCCGCATTGAATGAGAGAAACAAATTCCCAATATCCACAAAAACTAAATGTATGGGCGGGAATAGTTGGAACGCACATAATAGGGCCATTCTTCATCGATGGAACTCTAACGGCTGAAAAGTATTTAACTATGCTTCGAGATGACATTGTTCCTAGCATTCGCAATATCTTCGGTCAAGATTTTGATTCAGTTTGGTTTCAGCAGGATGGTGCCCCTCCACTTTTGGACTACAAGTGCGAAATTTTTTAAACGACACTTTTACTGAAAGATGGATAGGAAGGAGGGGAGCAATCGAGTGGCCACCTCGATCACCCGACTTAACCGCTTTGGATTTTTTCTTTTGGGGTTACTTAAAAGACCGAGTTTACAAAACAAAACCTCGAAATTTGGATGATTTGCGACACCGAATTACTACTGAAGTGGCATTAATTACGATTGATATGTTGGAAAACGTTAGTATCAATTTTTATCAACGATTAGCTCACTGTCAAACTGTACAAGGTCAACAGTTCGAACATTTATTATAAACGCATACTCAATACTTTATTAACACACACACCACCCCCCCCCACACACACACACGCACACACACACACGCACACACAAAAGGGATCAAATTCATGACACTTCCACGCAGTTGATCCTGGATAACGCTAAGTGCATGAAATTTCGAAATTTGAACGGCCGCCATTTTGGTTGGGGGGGTCGTAACGACTTAAAATTTTAAGGGTGTGTTTGTTATTCGATGACCTTTCAAATGAGCCCCCACTCGACCCTTAGTGCAATTTAAAATTTTCAACCCCCCTTTTACCCCCGCGTACCAGGAGGTGGGGGATGATCGGTATCCATGTCATAGGGTAGCTTTTTTGAAAAATCAAAATACGTGTTTTTCCGTTTTTAGATATTTTCGTTTTTACAAAAGTTATTTAGGTGTATCCAGACTTTTGGCGCACCCTGTATATTATATATATTATTAACAAATATATAATAAAAAATGAAAATATAATAAAGTTACAAAATAAAATTAATGATTAACTGTTTTATTTCTGTTTTATTTACTGTTTTATTAATGATTTACTCTTTTATGTCTAAATATATTTTTTGAATACATTGGCTACCAGGATTTATTTAGAAAAGTCATCGGTAACAGATCTCTGACTTTTCAATGATGCTCTGATAGTTATGACTAACGCTATCAAAACATTTTTAAAAGTTTTGTAATAAGAAAATACAATTTAATATAAAATTTGAAATATAGTTAGTTGGATTACAGCGTAAAAAATGTATGAATGCAAGAATATAAAATTAAAAATTAATATTACATTAAAGTTAGCGAAATAATTCTCGAACTATGTTTTGCCTAACAATAAAACCATCTCCAGGCTGCCAATGAGGTTCATTATTATACAGCTCCTCATTATTTTCAATTATTGCATCAGGTTCTGGTTCCTCTGGAAGCACATCTTTAAAATATAGTGATAAATTATGTAAAACTGCACAAGCTGATACGACTCCAGTACACGTTACAAGTTTTAAAGATAATCCCCTTGATAAGCAAGGAAATCGTCTCTTCCATACTCCAAATGTTCTCTCAACAACCATTCGTGTTCTTGACTGAATTTCATTATATCTGCGATAAAAATTTATTTATTAATAAATAAAGATAATAAATTTTTATAGATAAATTTTTATTTGCGTATAAAGTCATTTTAAGATTCCTAAGATTCCTTAGTTTCTCATTTCTGACATCATAAATCAAGAAGACTGAAAAGAAATCAGAAACTTTAAAATTTATTAAATTTCACTTTTTTAACCTCTGTTCCTCTTCATTTTGTGGATTTCTGAACGGCGTTAAAAGAAATGTAAGAGAAGGATATCCAGAATCTCCAACTATCATCCCTGTTAGTTCACGTTGTTGATACCGCATAAAAATTTTAGAATTTTGGAAAATTCTGCTTTCATGATGACTTCCTGGCCATTCTGGGACAAGATCCAAAAATTCCATTCGTGGTCCCACAATAGGCTTATACAATACATAAAGAATAAGACAATGAAAAACAAAAATAAATATAAGTAAAATAAAAACATAGTTGTCATTAATTTACCTGGACATTTAAAGAAAAATATCCCTTTCTATTTCTATACATTTCACCTAGTCTTCCAAAATTATTACTTGATAATCTTATGTGTGTACAATCTATAGCTCCATCAATACAAGGAAGTCCAATAGCTCCAAACCCTTATCCTAATTCTTTAAACAGTCTTCGGTTTTCTTCTATAGCTGCTCGATTTGTCACAAATTTTACATGAGTATTTAGATAAGATGCTAATATAATAGTTACTCTAAATACAATTCTACTAATTGTTGGTTGTGGTAATTCCATAAGATCTCCGTTTACTTTCTAAATCATAAAACAATATAATACAATTATTTATGTCTCTTTTTAAGATTAATGTAATATAGAGAACCTACTTGAAAACTACTGGTAGCATAAAATCTTAGACAAATAAGCAATTGAATAACTGGTTCAATAGGAAGACCTCGCATATCAGGCTTTGTTAAACCATCTATAACCAAAGGCAGTAATCCATGCATAACACAATCTTTTGAAAATCTATATCTTATGTGAAATTCATGTTCACGATAAGCTGTAAACGGATTAATCGCATCTCGCACATATCGTTTTTCACGTATTATGCCAATATCGTTATTTTCCTCATCAGAAGAGGAATCAGAAGCTTCAAACAAATTAATGTCAAACTGGCCCAATATATTAAATTCCATAATGCCTTTACTTTAAATGTAAATAATCTAAAATAACCTAAAACCTAAAATAATAAATATATAAATATGTAAATGTATAATAAATGTATAATAAATAATTAATAGTATCGTGTATAAAACTAAATATTTATTTTAAATATTATTTTATATAACTCACAGCACTATTTTTTATTTTACAATTATCTTAAGTCTGCAATTTACTGGACTTGACTAAGACTTGCTCAAGATGTAGTTTAAGCCATGATTGCGCATTTAATAATTTTAAGTTGTACTTAAGATTTGACTATGAAACGAGATTTGCTTCATTAAGCATGATCTCAAGTTCCAGCTTTGAACTCGGTTTTCAGCAATGTTTATGAATCAATCACGATCTTAAGCATTAGCTTAAGCTTGTCTTGAAACTCAAGAAACATCTATGAATTCCGCCCTAGATATTAAGAGCTGATCTTTAGATCGAAACGATTTCAATATTATTAGCCAGAAAATTTGTTTCTCTTTATTCTCGGTATTACAATGATATCTAATTAATCTTGATATAACTGGGTTTTTATTATTTTTTATTAAGACTTGAAAGCATTTTTATTTTAAGTGTGTTGATATATATTGTTGTTTATAAGAGAAATACACCCGCGTTGTTCAGCACTTCTTTTATTTCAGGCATCTCGTCTCATCGATAATCACTAGCGAGTGAGAGGGAGACAGTTTGGAAAGTTATAGAGAGAGTGAAAGAGACTCGGAAGCAACACACAATTAATGTTAGATTATTCTTTAATTTCAGAAACTGAATAATGTTTATTAAACACACAGTCTAATGCACGGGAAATGATAGCTTCGAGAGTTTAGGTCGAATTTCTTTACAGCGGCGCAATCAGATAGATTCCTTGCGGAATAGCGAGAGTCGCCGATCGCGATTATAGCTCTCGCATATAGATCGCGAGGAACTCGTAATAAATGTATCGAGGTAATCAAGGTTTATAATCACGAGTAATAGTTTACAGAGAAACACAGATCTCGGAGACTTCGTATTAACGTCGAACTACTGCAGACGCGCACCTCTTTCTTTCAACCGCGACTTGACTCTCTTCTCGGTAATGGCTATCAGCCGAATGCTCTCTTCGGTGCTACTCGCACGCTCCCCAATTTCTCAGCGCGCGTAAGGCGAACCGCAGACGGCGCGATTTTCGTCACCCGTCCGGTGCTGTCACCGTCGGACGAATCAACCAATTTTCAGGCATTCAACATTCTTCCGTTACCTCTCGTACATCTTGAACATGCCGCTCGCCTCGTACTCTGGTACGAAAAAAATTCATCGAAATCAAAAGAATTAGTAATGTGTGACACAATGAGTGACAGAACAGGAATGTCGGTGTAACAAAGAGTCCGAAGCTTAATCTAATAAACAAAAAAAATATTTACAAGTAGAATAAAGAACAAGAAGGAACTTAAAGCTAAACGCAATGACGATTAAATAATTCAAGCACGAAGAGTAATGATAAATGCAATTAAAGTATACCGCCCGCCATGCGGCTAATCTCGTACTTGAGGTTCGTCTTCGCGTAATGGTAAACGACACAATCGAACGATAGGCCGTTTATAGGTACCTGAAACCGTATTAACGTCGACTACTCTAACTCTTCCGTTCGCATCCGGGTAGAGTTTTACGACTCGTCCCAGCTCCCATTTACAAGGCGGTAGTAATTCGTTGCGCACAATTAAAAGCTCTCCTACGCGTAGATCGTTACAACTCTGTTGCCACTTAAATCTCTGTTGCAATGAATTTAAGTAATCTGTTGCCCAGATTTTCCAAAATCGTTCGTACATAAGACGTACTCGCTGCCATCGGTCAAGTCTCGTTTCTGATAAGTCAAGCACTGACTCTTCTGGCACTGATGTCAAGGGTCGACCTATTAGGAAATGACCAGGAGTTAACAATGAAAGGTCATTTGGGTCATCGGAGAGAGAGGAAATTGGTCGCGAGTTCAAACAAGATTCGATTTGTGACAGTAGTGTAATGAATTCTTCAATGCTAAGAGTGTGAGATCCAACGATTCTCCGTAAGTGATGTTTTACTGACTTAACACCCGCCTCCCACAAACCACCGAAATGTGGAGCCGAAGGCGGAATAAATTTCCAAGAGATGCCGTCGGAGGCTAAGTAAGATTTGAGATTTGGGTCGCGCGAGAGAGCTTTAAACGCGCGAGCAAGTTCACGCTCGGCTCCCTGGAAATTAGTGCCATTGTCACTGTACATGACAGAAGGTAATCCGTGTCGAGCCGAGAATCTCTTAAAGGCTGCGAGAAACCCGCGGGAAGAGTAGAGTCGTTGACTAATTCGAGATGAATAGTTTTTGTAGATAAACGAACGAACAATGAAATGTAAGCCTTGTATGATCTTTGACCCCTGGTCGCGAGAGGCAGTACTTGAAACGGACCAGCATCTACACCTGAGTGCACAAACGGGCGTGAAGGGGTGACACGCTCCTTGGGTAAATCTCCCATGATTTGAGAGATTGGAACAGCACGATACAAATCACACACCTGTGTACGTGGCTTTTAATTAAATTACGAGCGTTGATGATCCAGAATTGCTGCTTTACAAGCCGAAGAGTTAGCTGAGTACCTCCGTGCAGACAGCGCTGGTGAGCCTGTTTGATCACCAGCTCCGAAATTCTATGTCGAGGTAGGACTAGAGGATGTTTCTCCTCGAAGGAGAAAGGAGCGTGATTTAGACGACCCCCCACACGTAGTAAATTTTTCTTATCTCTTCAAACTTCTTAGTTTGCTAGATTTCGAAAGAGGTTTCCCCTTCTTAAGAGCTAGAATTTCTTCCTTAAAGTTAGAGGTTTGAACGGAGCAGATCCAAAATGTACGAGCTAGCTTGACAGCGTTTATTAAAAAAGATTCAGATGAATCTTGAAAAATACTAGCGAAGCGTACGCGCCGAGAAGCCTTACTACAGAAAATCATACAAGAAGCCGTAATTCGTAAAAGACGAGGCCATGAAGAAACTTTGTTGGGGAGATTCCACTTGGAGCCATCTGAATGTGCGACTAAAACTTGGACCGTTCGTTTCTCAGTATCGACTTCCGATAATTCCAAGGGCCTTTGTTTTGGCCAAGAGGTTGCTGGCCAAGAGGTTGCTGGCTTAAGGAGCCAGTTTGGTCCTTTCCACTAGAGTGGATGATCCTTCAGAGTTACAGCGTCAATGCCGCGGGAGGCGCAATCTGCAGGGTTTTGCTTTGAGCTAACATATCCCCACTTAGCGTGAGACAATTTCGTCTGAATGTCTGTCACTCTGTTTGCCACGAACGGTTTCCAATACGATGGATGTCTTTTGAGCCAAGATAGAGTAATCATTGAGTCGGACCAGCAGTAAGTCGGTACAAACGAGAAGTTAAGAGCATTTTGCACAAAGTGTATAAGTCTAGCGAGAAGCACAGCGGCACAAAATTCTAATCGCGGAATGCTAACAGTTTTGATCGGCGGGACCTTTGTTTTTCCCACCAGAAACGATACGTTGATTTGATCTATAGCGGTCAAGACTCGAAGATAGACCACCGCTGCGTAAGCTCGACTGGAAGCATCCGCGAATTCATGTAACTCAACTCCTAAAACGTCTGGACATTGGTTAGTCCACCGAGGAATTGAGATTCCTCGTAAATGAGTCAGACTATTGAAATAAGTATTCCACGAATCTCGAAGATCTGTCGGGAGGGGAGCGTCCCACTCCAAACCTCTGATCCATAGTTCTTGCAAGAAGATCTTGGCAGAAATCACCACTGGTGATATTAGACCTAAAGGATCAAATATACGAGAGACAATCGACAAAACAGAGCGTTTCGTAGGTTCCTCAAGTTCATCAAGCTGATACTGGAATGAAAAGCAATCAGGAATCGGATTCCACGACAATCCTAACGCCTTAATAGAGTTTTCTTCCTGAAAAAAAATACAAGAAATATCCAGGAGATCAGAAGTGGTTATATCCTTTAAAAGTTCTTCATAGTTCGAAGCCCACTTTCTTAAATAGAAGCCTCCTAATTTTAGCAAAGAGTTTAGTTGGTTGCGAATTTCTAAAATCGCAGAGACATTGTGTGCCCCGAATAACACGTCGTCGACGTAGGTAGAGTCTTCTAAAGCAGAGACAGCGAGAGAGAAAGCAACTCCTTCATCGTGACACAATTGTTTTAACACGCGCATCGCTAAGGGCGCGCAGGCAGTACCATAAGTGACGTTGAGTAATCTATAGGGCGTGATAGGTTTATCAGCGGCTGGGCGCCACAGAATCCGTTGAAATTCCGAGTCTGCGGGATAGACAAGAATTTGTCTGAACATTTTCGCAATATCAGCGATGAAGACTAAACGATGTGCTCTCCAACGCAGCAGAATCGCCGGAAGATCCGATTGTAGTTTGTGACCAGTTAATAACTGGTCATTCAACGACGTACCCGAATTTGTGACGCAGGAAGCGTTGAACACCACCCTCAAAGGGGATGTGGTACTAGCTTCCCGAAGAACTGGGTGATGAGGCAAGTAGTAGACGGCAGAGTCGGAGTTCCTCGCATCAGTAACAGGAGCCATATGTCCCATTAGCTCATATTCCAGAAGGAAACGTTGATAAGCCTCAGACAGTTTAACGTCCTTAGAAAGACGGTGTTCCAAGCGGTTGAGAGATCGTGAAGCAATCTGAAAAGAATTTCCAAAATCAGGTACCGCTTCTCTTTTGAAGGGTAATCGTACGACCATGGTGTAAGTATACAGGTGAAACATTGCGCATAATGGAGGGGGAATGCAGCAAGAACCAATCAAAAATTTGCCCCAAAATCAGCGCGGAATTCAAACACAGTATTAGTAAAAATGATTAATAAAATATAAATAAATTCAAATATATAAAATTATAATAGAAAAACTTGATAGTTAATGAAAACTTATAACAAGTATAAAGTAATAATACTAAGGAATTATCTGCATTAATATTATGTGTTTTATATTTTCAATATACATGTGTATAATAGTGTAATTATAATCATGAAAGCAAATAATGTAAGGTAAAATGTGTAAAGTATAATTACAACATATATGAAATTTTTTCATTTCTTATTAATAAATATTTATTTTTTTTATTACATAATTTATATAATTTTTTATTTTTTTTTCATAAAATTATTGTTTGTAATATCCCTATTAAGCTTTCTTAATCGTATATAAGTTCTTGTTCGCACTAGGCAGGCGATAACTTCCTTAGGAAAATTGTTATTGGTTTTTTTACAAATTATATCTGTTAATTTATCAAAAATATATGAGTCTTTATTAAATACATTGCCATGAAATATTTTAAATTCTTCTTCCATTATGTTAGTGGCTTCTTGAAATTCTGCACTAGGATAAATACAATTTCCTCTGGATACAAAGCAAAGCCAATAATTGGATTGTGGATTTGGAAGGGTTTTTATAGGACATCCTAAATCGTTAAAGCGATTTCTAAATCTATGTGCAACATAGCCGGCAATATATAATAATGCATTTTGTTCTATACTTTCTTCAGCATCTATTTGCTCCAAATTATGTAATAAATTAATTTCTTCTTGATTAGGCTCATACGTACTTAAATTTAACACTAAAAATATGAAAAATGTGAATTAAAAAGAATTCCTATATGGTATGGACAAGAAAAATCAATATAAATATATTGATTTCCCTGAAAAACAATACTTCCATAATATATCCCGATAGGACAGTTTGCTTGATAGAAACCTTTTTTCTTATTAAATAATTTTCAATGATTTTTTCTTTTTAAATATTATCTTTTAGGCCGGTATTCACAGTTCGGTTCTTATATTTAAGATCGTCTTCAGATTTCGTTCAATCAATCAAATGGCCGCATAGCATCTCTTGATTGGTTGAAGAAGGTCTTAAGACGATCTTAATATAAAAACGGATTATGAATTCTGTCCTTAATTTTTATGAAAAAAATTTTTTTTAAATTATTTTTTTAAAATAATTTAAAAAAACAAAAAGAAATATATATATATATTTTAATATATATCTGTATATATTTAAATACATATTTATATATTTTTTTTATAGTACCTTTACTTTTTGTTTCTATAGTATTCTCTTCTCTTATTTCTTCTCTTCCATTTGTAGTAACATGTGTTAATGTTGAATCCATAAATTTGTTACTTTCTATCATGTCTTCTTCCAAAATAAAATTTGAAGAAGTATCATGGTTAGCAGAAGAACGTATGTCTTCGATATCAATGAGCATTGAAGAATTGAAATCTCCTTCTGTATTTTCCTGTGGCGAAATAACATGTCCCGAATGCTTTCCTAATATATACCACTTTAAACGATTTCGAACTTCCATTGGTGTCGGATGATCGTACGTTGCACCAATGGATCTCAAATATGCGAAAAAATTTTCAAGTATATCTTGGTTTAATCGTCTAGTGAGTATATATTTTATTTCACGCTCTTCAGATGAATACTTATTTCGAATATACGTAAACATTTCTTGCAATGATGTATTACATATCAAAATTCCTTTTTGAAATTGCAATAAAGTTTTCTTTTTTCCAACTCGCATTTCTTTAATAAATATATCCATTTCAATAACACAGGCACACAAAAAAACCAAAGTTGTATGTCCGAGAGACTAGACCCCCCTATCCCCTTGTTTTTTGGTGCTCTGAATCCGAATCCGAGGTCCGTTTAACTCCATCAGGTCCTAGTTTTTTTATAACTTCAAAAAATATGAAAATTCGGGGTAAATTTGACTTTGTATGGAGAAATCGTTCAACTCTTGGCTGGAATTTAATGAAAACGTTAACCGGTGATATATGTCAATGTGCTGAATCCATCACACCTACCTATACTATGAGATACCTTGCATACCTTTTTGAAATATGAGACCACAGCAAGAATGAAACTGTATTTACCGTGAGTAGCGCACTCTTTTGCTTTCAAACGTTCTGTGCAAAGGCATTCGTTTTTTTCGCTTTTTCCCTATTCGTGGTATGTCTCTTTTCAGTGTCCAGCAGTAGTCAGCCATCATATTTTCATTCCACCTCCCTTGATATCGGCGTTCCATTTCTCTGATATCTTGATGGAATCGTTCTCCTTGCTCTTCGCTATAATCACCGAGATTTTGTGGGAACCAATCGAGGTGCGAATCCAAAAAATGTATTTTTAAACTCATCAGACATCCCAATTCCTTGAAGTTTTCAATCATTTTTCCCACCACTTCCTTATAATCTGGACTTCTGTGGTTTCCTAAAAAATTTCCGACAACGTTTTTGAAACTGAGCCATGCTTCTTTTTCGACATCATTCATTTTTGTAACAAAGATCACATCTTTCAGCAGTGTACGAATCTGAGGGCCGTTGAATATTCCCTCCTTTAATTTAGCGTCAAAGATGTTAGGAAACTTTTGTTCTATGTAACGAAAACAATCACCTTCCTGATTTAAAGCCTTTACATACTGCTTTATTAAACCAAGTTTTATATGGAGAGGCGGAAGTAAGACTTTTGATTTGTTAATCAATGACTCCTTGATGATGTTCATGGATCCCGGTTTCATTGTGTTCCTTTCTGGCCACACTTTTTTCCGGTAGTGGTTCTTCCGATCTCTGCTATCCCACAGACATAGAAAGCAGGGATATTTAGTAAAGCCAGATTGTTGGCCTAGAATCATGGATGTGATTTTTAGATCGCCGCAAATTTGCCATTTATGCTCGTCATATTTTATTTTCTTCAGGACCATCTTGATATTTGTATATTCTTCTTTCATGGTTACTGAATGCGCAATTGGAACACGATGAATCGATGAATAGTCTCCACTCCTCGTCTCTATAACAATCCGGTTTCAAGGCATTCATCAAGCCATTGACATCGGAACAGAATACTAATGAACATTTCTTACGATGAGAGAAATACTGCCGGAAATCCTTCTCTCGATCTCGATAAAAGTAAGCTGTTGCTCCTTTTGACAATAAATTCTTCCTCTTTAATGTTGTAGCCAAATATTCTGCCCCATCTTTCGGCAATCCCAAGTCTCATATAAGATCGTTAAGTTCTTGTTGCGTGAATATTTGTGGCATCTCTTTTCTATTACGTAGTTTAAAGTCTTTATCACTTTGTTCACTCTCACTACCGTCGTCATCATTATCATCACTTGCGCTTTCGGTATCATTGGATTTATCAATACTGAGGCTTCTGAAAGAACGCATGGTCGCTGTATCTAAGTCTTCTATTTTTGACACCGGATTTTCGTTGGCAATTACAGGCTTGGTTACTGTCTCAACATCCGCGTAAGTGATCTTCGATTTATTGTTTTTATTGAACCCGGTCACGTTGGTCATACAAAAATAGCACTGGTCCTGACGTAGTGGTATTCTCCATATCATAGGTACTTTAAATCTTAAATATTTCTGGTCCTGATTTTTTTCCCAACGACACAGCATTATATTACACGGACTGCATATTGAGTGCGGTACCCAATTCGTTTCTTGATTGCTGACTTTGCAACCGAAGCAATTTTTATAAATGTTTTTAATTCTCTTCGTGATTGCTCGTCGGTTTTTAGAAATTTCAAATTTACCACAAATGTAGCAAAATTGGTTGGCCTTTCCATTACAATCATGTGTAGAAGATGCGGCTTTAACTAATTGCTTTGGACGAGAATTGCGATTTCGATTAATTGATTTTTTCAGAATTCATGGTATAATTGAAAACCAGCACGTTAGGGATCCTGTCCCGATCGCAGGTGAGTCCACCGTCCTAGGGGTGATAACCCTAATACCTCCCCAGGCCTAAGTATCAGGGCTTTCCGACTTTGATGAGGACAATGTCAACTCATCGTCGGACACACTATGGCTTCATCCTCGCACCCTAACGTCCCTTGCAGGGCAGCGCGCCTTCGCTGGCTTTGTTAACATGATGGACCGCAAAGCGAATCATTCTACACATCCCCTTTCGGGGCAGTTGTCATCGCCCGCCTGTCTATCATGCCAGCAGATTCAGGAGTAGTTTCTATCCAAACACGACTTCATCGCGTAATGGACGCAAGAAGTATCCAAGTTCTTTTGTAGATCGGAGAAATGAGTCATAAACACAGAAACCATTGTGTTTTTTACGTCATGAAGCCAATCGAGGGTCCATTTTGGATTCATCGCATCCAAAACGAAAATGAAAATGAGGAAACTTTTGTAATATAATGTTCCTGACGTCGGATTTATATATTGTAGAAAGATGGCTGCTTCATTACAACAATGAATGGTATCTGAAAAGTGGCATAGGGCACTTTCACAGACTAAGACTGTAAAATGACTGAAAACTTCAAGGAATTGGGATGTCTGATGAATTTAAAAATACATTTCTTGGATTCGCACCTCGATTGGTACCCAAAAAATCTCGGTGATTATAGCGAAGAGCAAGGAGAACGATTCCATCAAGATATCAAAAAAATGGAACACCGATATCAAGGGAGGTGGAATGAAAATATGATGGCTGACTACTATTGGACACTGGAAAAGAGATATACCACGAAGAGGGAGAAAACGAAAAAAACGAATGCCTTTGCACAGAACGTTTAAAAGCAAAAGAATGCGCTACTCACGGTAAATATAGTTTCATTCTTGCTGTGATCTCATATTTCAAGAAGGTATGCAAGGTATCTCATAGTAAAGGTAAGTGTGATGGATTCAGCACATTGACATATATCACCTGTTAACGTTTTCATTAAATTCCAGCCAAGAGTTGAACGATTTCTCCGTACAAAGTCAAATTTACCCCAAATTTTTATATTTTATGAGGTTATAAAAAACTGGGACCTGATGGAGTTAAACGGACCTCGGATTCGGATTCAGAGCACCAAAGAACAAGGGGTTAGGGGGGTCTAGTTTCTCGGACATACAACTTTTGTTTTTTTGTGTGCCTGTGTAATTATTTTGTTTTGTTTCTCTAGATTTACGCCATAAGCGTGCAAACCACTATAATGACCATATTGCAATGTGCTATTAAACACGTCAAACCAGTCGTTGAATAATTTTAAAACAAGCGGTATATTTCCAATTATCAGAATGCAAAAGATCATTTGCTCCACACCATCGAATGGCCGATGCATTTGTATTGGAGAATACTTGAGCTGCTAGTTTTACTTTTTGACGTAGTGTTCCTTTAGCATCATGGTGTGTTCTAGACAATTTATGAGCAATTTTTGAATCGCCTGCATTGAGTTTTATTAGCTCTTCTAAACACCTCATATCCACGAGAGTGCCCTTCCACCAAAATCCTGAATCAAACAAGTTGTTCCTTACTAATTTTAGCAAATGAGGAACATCTGCATAAAAGAATATTTTTAACGAATTGTCTACAGGATTTTCAATAAAACATTGCTTCTTATTGCTCATTGTTATGTCGTTATTATCAGCTTGACTATTAATATCGATTCCAATGTTTAATTCTCTCCATAACTTCATGTTTGTCGGACCCATATCACATACAATAGCTATGACAACGTAACCAATCTGATGCAAGTTTTGTATCAGAGTAAGTAAGATATCAGGGGACATTGGTTTATCGAAATCGTAATAAATAGGTTGCTTCCAATTTTTTAATAAACCTCGAGCAATAACAAATTGGCAAGTTTTGTGGGGTCCATACACCTTTTGCTCTTTTCTTTCTAAATCCAATTTATTGGACACATACAATTCATCAAAACTTAAAACGGTTAATTTTTCCGTTGTGGAAAGATCATGTCCTTTAACAAACATAATTTGTAGTACGTCTTTTAAAATACCAGGAAAAATCTGAAATAATGTCACCCAATTTCGTAACGTTGCCACACATGGTAATGGGATTTTTTTTTATGTTTTTTAGATATCTGTAAGTTTTTGGACTCAATGATCGTAGAGCAATTGCAGGTATTATATCCTCAGATGACCATTTTGTACGGATATTATTCGGTGACATTATACGTTTAATTTGTCCTGGCGTTAATACTTTTCGCAAAGTATTAATGGTCATTTCTTTTGCTTCTTTGTGTTTGTCTATTTCCATTTTCTTTTTCAACTGTCCTATTTCTGTATTTAGTTGTTCGTTTTATTTCTTGAGTTCCTTATTTTTTTTTAGCAGTTCCTCATTTTTTTGTTTCAGACGGCTCAACAGTTGCGATAACGTTTCTAATGCATGATTATCATTTTCAACTTCGTGATTTCTATAAAATAAAATATTAACACTTATATTAACACTAATATTTACACTAAACGGGATAAATAATTTTGACGACCAATACTGGCTAAATTAGCATTTAAAGTAACACGACGTTTCGACCGTGGGTTTCGGTCCTTTTCAAGTGTACTACAAAATTTACAACAGATTCAAAGATGTTACAATACTTATAAAAAAGTTAAATTCGATCTATAGTAATGCGCGACTAAATATGAAAGAGAAGTTAAATAATTATTAAAATTTTTTCTTACGTTTAAAATGATTAGTGCCGTGCGAATGTCACATCTTGTCAAGAGTAAAGGAGCTAACAAACTGGGAGGGGACTAAAAAACCTTTAATATATTGTCATAAACCTTGTTTAGATTTTCTGTATCTTTTTGTAGGTTAATTGTGTTTTTAGTTTTTTTGATAAAAAACATTTCGGCTATTTCTCTCTTCTTCGTATGTTTCTCATTATGTAATATCATCGGTTTGGCCCAGTCAAAATCATGATTAAAATCTAACTTATGTTTACTGATAACTGAATGACGCATGCAATTTAATATTATTAAAATGTTCTTTTACTCTAGTATTTAAAAATCTTTTTGTTTGGCCAATGTATGACTTAGTACAATTTTTGCAGTTCATTTTATATACTAAATTAGTTCTAACATCATTCTCCAATCTATCTTTGCCACGTTTAATTACAGAATCCAATTTTTTTGGTATTGTATAGACGACATTAAAACCTAATGTATTAAGCGATCGACTAATGCCCAGTGATGCCAGAAAGGCCACGCTAGCAACACGCAACCGTGGTGGGGAGAATGACGCACACAAAGCGAAAACCGCGTACGTGTGAGCTCGGTGCTTCGGCTAGCTTCGAGTAGTAGAGGAGGACAGATAGATTGTTTGCTGTCTCCTTCCTACCAAGCCGGTAACGAAGACGACGGGCGACGCTGCTCGCTTCTCGCTTCTTCATACGCGCGTGACAGCGTTAAATGTTTCTTTACAGCCTTTTTGTATTTAATATATATATATTCTCTTATGCAAATGCTTTTATATGTGCAGTACATTGTACAGTATACTGTTTTATATTTATTTTTAAGTATACTTAAATAGAAAAATATTATTTATTAAAGTAATATAGCGTTAATATTAATAGTAACAGAAGCTTTAAAAAATATCTAATATATAATAATAATTATATATTTAACTTTACTGTTTTGTATACATATATATTTACGATACTATTACGACACACAACGTATACTGACCACATATATACGTTTGTGTCGTTGACAGCTTAAAATGGTAAACAAAATAATGAAGGGTGATTTTCCACACCACCCAAGAGGTACCACCAATGGCGCGTTAGGTTTTTTCACGTGGACCTTCGCCTGGAGCCATATTATACCACATTATATTATATGTATAATATTCTCTATTGTATCTGTCATTTACAGTGGTCTTTTAAAGGCTAAATATTTTTTATCCACTTTTCTTTTGCAAGTGTGGTGTCAATTAATGACAAATAATTTTTTACACACTTGCAAGTGTGGTGTCAATTAGTGACAAATTATTTTTTACACACTTGCCTTTTGCAAGTGTGGTGTCAATTAATGACAAATAATTTTTTACACACTTGCAAGTGTGGTGTCAATTAGTGACAAATTATTTTTTACACACTTGCCTTTTGCAAGTGTGGTGTCAATTAGTGACAAATAATTTTTTACACACTTGCAAGTGTGGTGTCAATTAGTGACAAATTACTTTTTACACACTTGCCTTTTGCAAGTGTGGTGTCAATTAATGACAAATTATTTTTTACACACTTTTTTTACAAGTGTGGTGTCTATTACAGACAAAATACAATTAATTTTATTTTTAACATTATTATTGCATATCATTAGCCGATGAGGTACTAGCAATCTCATCAGCAGCATATAATGTTAAACTGCTCATTTTTTTAGGACAAATGGAATATAATTTGTCCGATGACATGAGAGACGAATGCTTTGCATTAATCTCCATGTCTAGAACAGTTTCTTTTCTTGCTTTTAAAGCTGATTTTAACACACAACTGGCGTTTATACTTGTGGACGAGAGTTTATTTCGTTTTTTTGTTTTTAAATCAGTTAACAAAGAAAACATTCTTTCTGGGTCGGCATTTGAATTTGGAAGTGATCTAACAGCATTCAAAAGAGACTTCATATTGGGATACTTACGTTTTAAAATGTTTTTCCACATCTCATCGAAGTTTAATTTTGAAAAATGTTCTTTTTCTGTTATTGTAAAATCTAGATGTAAAGTATGCCACTCTTTTTTTAAAGCATTTTCGTCAAAACCACCGAGGGTCTGAGCGACAAAAGAAACATCATTAAATGATGTTTCTCTGTCAATACTACTTAATGCTACGTTGAATTGGAAAACTTTTAATTTTGATAAAAATTTATCTTTAATGGGCAGTCTTTTACTAATTTCCTCGGCGGCAATTACGTAAAATTGCAGACAATTTTTTCGAACATTTTCAATTATGTCCGCGTGCCCTTCTTTCATTAATTTCTCGAGATATTCCTCACATTCAAAACCAAGGTTAATATCATTTAAAGATTTCTGATTATCTTTGTCAGAAAATTTAATATTATCACATACATTTTTTAGGAGCTCTGGTTTTAAAAAATGTTTTGAAATTGTTATTAAAAATTCTAATGATTTTGGCTGTAACAAGTGAACTCTTGTTTCCAGAGCTTGAAAAAATGCATTAAAAGAATTAAATAAATTTAAAGTATGCTTTAAAAATAATAAATATGCTTTAACATCAGGATTTTGCATTATAATTAATAAATGTTCTCCTGACTTTGATTTTTCATTAATAACCATTTCGGTCAAAAAATGCTTGGTAGTATCCCAGAACTCAAGAAGTCTTTCAACACATGAATTGTGAGAGAGCCACCGTGTATCGGACAACTTTAAAATTTTACGGTTTGTTTCCTGAAAACATTCGCTAAATTCTTGATAAATAGCAGTACGCTTGGGACTACCGTTAATATAATTCGCGATCTTTTTTACAAACTCTTCGCAATATTCTGGTATTTTAGCACATGCAGCATGTGCAGCCAATGCAGCAGAATGGCATGGACATGAAAATGTTAATACATTTTTACAAAGTTCTTCCAACTTTTTCTTAAATGATAGATGTTTTCCTATCATGACAGACGCATTGTCGCATGATAAGGCAATGATATTTAAAAATGGAATCTTTAATTTCCACATTTCACATTTGAATGCATTAAATAATTTTTCGGCGCTGCTATTTCTCGCATCAATATTAATTAATTTAACTAATTGCGTACGAATGTCTAATGTTTCGGGATCAACAAACCGAACAAGAAACGTCATCCATTTTTCATTAAAAATATCAGACGTTTCGTCAATAAAAATGGAAAATCTGGTATTTTGATTTCTGTTGACCACACGGTCCGTCTCAACCGGACCCAATACATTCGATATTATATTTTTACATTTTGTTCGACCCATACTCATACTTTTCAACACTTTAGGATCTTTTCCTATTTGTTGAAAAAAACTGAGAATATCTTTTGCCGTTTGATGCGAAATATTCTTATCAGCAATTAATGCGGCATACCGAATTTCTGCTGATTTTTTTCACTCTTCAAACGACAAAAGTAAGTCGTCTATCATGTTTATATCTTCATCCGTGTTCTTTGTTTCTGTTTTTTTTTCTTTAGATATTTTTATATGTGCTTCGGATTCTGCGTGACGATAAATGTGTGATAAATCACCAGCCATAGATTTATTACAAAATGAGCAAAAAAATGAATTTATATCATCTGATATTTCACGTAACCATGGCTTAAATAATTCGATCTCTAGCCATTGTTGTTTAAATTTATGTTTTTTGGATATATTTTTATGTGAACTTTTATTTTCATTATTTAATAAAGATGAAGTATTTTCTTTAATATTTTTGTGACACGCAGAATTCGCATGTCTTAAAATATGTGTGTTGCACGAAATATTTTTATTACATATGATGCAATGGTAAAAGCTATCATCAGAAGATACTTTACGTATCCAAGATTTAACTCTATCATCACTAAGCCAAGCTTCTGAAAAGCTTCGCTTAGGTTTTTTTCTTAATTGATCACACATTTTTATGTACAACAAAGAATAGACAGAAACAAAGAATTAAAGAAGAATGAGTAAAAGAAAAGATGATAAAAACGATGAAAATATGAAGAAATTGGTAATAATTAGGACTTACAGTCTCAATTGCCTCAGCTTCTTGGATGGACCAAGATTTGACAAGACACGTATATACGTAAATTCGATTTTAAAAGACACGTAAAATACGTTAACTCGCAAATACAAGGCAACAAGATTATCTCACAGAAGCGCCATGAAACAGTCAACAGCGTACGAAACAAATACACGGTGTACGAAACAAATAAAAAAATGCCAAGTGCTTCAGTTTGCTGTGAAACGTCGTTGCGGCACAACCATCATGTCCCGTAAGTAGTCAATCAAATTATTATTTGTATTTGTTAAGAAAGTTTAATTGTTAAGCTTTTATATTCTTTCTTTTACATAATGTATATTTTATTTTTATGGAAGAAATGAACGATGGAAACGCTGCAAATTTGCAGCAGTTGATGCAACAGTTGTTGCATCAACAAAAAATTCTAGAAGAGAGGCAACAACTGTTGCATCAGCAATTGCAAAATTTGCAACAGCGGCAGCAGCAGGAGCCCCAGCAGCAGCAGGAGCCCCAGCAGCAGCAGCAGCAGCAGCAGCAGCAGGAGCAGCCGCCGGCCAAAAATGGTATATTATTTATTTTTTTTTTGTTAAAATATATATAGTTATATTGACATTCATTGTTTATTTATCTGTGTATATTTCTATTTTTCAGACACAAATAAAAAAAAAGCAGGCGGCCGATCTCGCGCCCGCTGGCATTACCAGCGTGGCGCCAGGGGCGGACGATGGATGCGAGGTGATCGAGGAAGAGGCGGCCGAGGAAGAGGCGGCCGAAATACGTGGGGCCGCAGTGGCCCCACTACTGTAAATTATTATTTTTATAATTAAATATATATGTTTAAAAATAGATAATTCCGAGAATAATTATTTATACCCTAATTTTTTCCTTTATCCTTTTTTCCTTCATATAATAAAGAATATTATACATATAATATAATGTGGTATAATATGGTTCCAGGCGAAGGTCCACGTGAAAAAACCTAACGCGCCATTGGTGGTACCTCTTGGGTGGTGTGGAAAATCACCCTTCATTATTTTGTTTACCATTTTAAGCTGTCAACGACACAAACGTATATATGTGGTCAGTATACGTTGTGTGTCGTAATAGTATCGTAAATATATATGTATACATAACAGTAAAGTTAAATATATAATTATTATTATATATTAGATATTTTTTAAAGCTTCTGTTACTATTAATATTAACGCTATATTACTTTAATAAATAATATTTTTCTATTTAAGTATACTTAAAAATAAATATAAAACAGTATACTGTACAATGTACTGCACATATAAAAGCATTTGCATAAGAGAATATATATATATTAAATACAAAAAGGCTGTAAAGAAACATTTAACGCTGTCACGCGCGTATGAAGAAGCGAGAAGCGAGCAGCGTCGCCCGTCGTCTTCGTTACCGGCTTGGTAGGAAGGAGACAGCAAACAATCTATCTGTCCTCCTCTACTACTCGAAGCTAGCCGAAGCACCGAGCTCACACGTACGCGGTTTTCGCTTTGTGTGCGTCATTCTCCCCACCACGGTTGCGTGTTGCTAGCGTGGCCTTTCTGGCATTACTGCTAATGCCTTCACTAACAATACTAGAGTAAAAGAACATTTTAATAATATTAAATTGCATGCGTCATTCAGTTATCAGTAAACATAAGTTAGATTTTAATCATGATTTTGACTGGGCCAAACCGATGATATTACATAATGAGAAACATACGAAGAAGAGAGAAATAGCCGAAATGTTTTTTATCAAAAAAACTAAAAACACAATTAACCTACAAAAAGATACAGAAAATCTAAACAAGGTTTATGACAATATATTAAAGATTTTTTAGTCCCCTCCCAGTTTGTTAGCTCCTTTACTCTTGACAAGATGTGACATTCGCACGGCACTAATCATTTTAAACGTAAGAAAAAATTTTAATAATTATTTAACTTCTCTTTCATATTTAGTCGCGCATTACTATAGATCGAATTTAACTTTTTTATAAGTATTGTAACATCTTTGAATCTGTTGTAAATTTTGTAGTACACTTGAAAAGGACCGAAACCCACGGTCGAAACGTCGTGTTACATTAAATGCTAATTTAGCCAGTATTGGTCGTCAAAATTATTTATCCCGTTAATTAATGACTGGCAACATCAAGAATTAAATTATTGATTTACACTAAAATTTTCTTATGTAATTTTAAAATCCAAGTA
This sequence comes from Lasius platythorax, assembly GCA_963971435.1. NCBI lineage: Eukaryota > Metazoa > Arthropoda > Insecta > Hymenoptera > Formicidae > Lasius > Lasius platythorax. Next base: position 14,910,972 of record OZ020545.1, read on the forward strand.
CATACTTATTGCTTTTCTCTATTTTTCTACTTACATTTGTTTTATTATATGTCCTGCTTCCGTATTTACTTGCTCGGTTTCTATTAGTTCTTTTTCTTTTTCCTCATTTTTTCTCCTCTTTCACTCCTTCCAGGAGCCTCTGTTTCATTACATTGCAGATCGGAATTTGAAGATATGTTATTGTTTTCTTTACAAATAATATAAAAATGTTAGTTATTAATAGAGGTTTAAAAATGCTACAATTATTCATACATATGTATTGAAAATTAGTTACATATTTATAAAAAAAGAGAAACTTACTGTACTTTAATTCTCTTGCTTGTGATTGTTATATCATTGTCGGATATATTTTGTCTTTTTTTTACCAGGCTTAACATTAGTGTAGATATGGAGCCTGCTTTTAATCGTTGCAGTGGTTTTGCTGCTTTTGTGGACTGTCGTGGTTGTGTCCACTGTGTCATAAAACAGTCTGTGGCAAAATGTAGACGGCATATTCTAGCTAAAATTATATTAAATTCACTTTATTCTGTGTAGTCCTATTAATTCATTTTATTATAGTCTTAAAATGTCTATTACCTGAATCAATTTTTAGATTTTCTTCACTCTTTTGACATGCATCTATCCAAATTTGGCGAATATTATTTTCAGTAGTAAATCTAAAAAATGTAATTCCTTTTCTATTTGTATGAAACGTACGACTTTTACAATTTTTTATATAACAAGATGGCATTATTTCTGTAAACAAAAACAAATATGTAGATAAAATACGGTTAGCAGCAGTCAGGAGTAAAAACTAATAAAAGTTAAATGTTGAACCGCTTGAACCCGTTCTTGCAGGAGATCAAGAACCATTAAAAGAAGAAAAAAATTCAGTGATATTCAACTTACCTTACACACTGTTCTTCTTATCATAAAATAATATAATAAAATAATCACTCAAATGTGTTGTTAGATTGTAATAGCGGCCATATTAGTTTTTACATTTGGGGCAAATTTCTGATTGGTTCAAGGGCGGCCATTACTTGAACGACTGCGCATCCATGGGAATGTTTCACCTGTATACTTACACCATGCGTACGACGTAACGGCCGTCGGGACGCCGGGAATGCGATGACGCGAAAATGGATTCGCAGCGTTGGTCATCCTCGGAAAGAGACTCGGAAGATGGCACGTCTTCGAGCTCCCAGAATTTTCGTAGAGTAAGATCTACCGAACAAGAAATTTAAGACTGAAAACAGAAAGTTCCTTCCTTTACCTTCTGGAGACCTTGATGATCTAAAAGAGGCTGATTACAAGGTCCAAATACAATCCAGCCAAAGATCGTTTGCTGAGCTATGGGTTCATTATCCGAACCCTTACGCAATCCTTCAAATAAAATGGATCCGTAGACATTGGCACCAATCAACAGGTCTATCCGATCGCGCTCGGACAAGTTTGCGTCAGCCAGATGCAAGCCATGTAAATGTGCGAACATTTTAGGTTTAAAATTAGGAATTCGTTTGTACGAGGTGAGGTGAGGGAGTACAAGGGCGTTGGCACTGATTGAAACACTATCGTCGTAGCTAGAACTCAAACTGAGTCGAGTTTTATAATTTGAAATATTATTGCATTGGTCACCTATACCAGAAACGCGAACTTTTGTTTTTAGTCGTTTTAAATGAAGAGCTTGAGCAGCCCGTTCAGAAATGAAAGTGGCTTCTGATCCGGTGTCGATTAAGGCTCGTCATCGTAACGAACGACCTTCCATGGAGTGTGCCAACACTTGCAGTCGCGAGTAAAACTGGAGAAGGAAAGGGATCGTATTCTTGAGCAACGTGGGCCTTCAGAGCGTGCGTCGACTTCGAATCACTCACCGGAGTTTCCGTAGAAGAATCATCCTTAGAGTAGTCGATTTTACCCTTGAGATCCTCATCCTCGTTCTCTCCATGCAACAGCGAATGATGCTTGCCGTGGCAGCGAGCACATCTTCGTTGTGAAGGGCAATTCCGTGGGAAGTGTCCTCTTCCCAAACAATTATAACAACAACATTGTGTTTTCACAAATTCTCTCCGTTTACCTAAGGATAATGATTTGAATTTATTACAATGATAAAGCGAGTGAGCTTCATGACAAGAGATACATTTAGATTTGTTGACTGATGAGACGAGAGATTTTGTAGTTCCAGAGCGATTGGGTTTGTTAGAAGTGTCCTTGATTTGATGAGTAGCTTCGAGAGCGCGTAATCTATTAACGAGGAATTTACTCAAGTCTGAATAAAGAGGCGGGTCAACAGAGCCTCCAAAATGAAAATTCCATTCTTGTAAAGTGTGAACGTCCAATTTGCGTTCCGCTATCGCAACTACAAAATCATCGTCCACCTTTCTTTCGAGATTCTGCAAACCATGCAGAGCGTCGTTAATGGTATCGTACACGCGTTTCAATTCCGGAGCGGATTCGGATTTCATCGGAGTTAAATCAAGAATCGATCTCAAATGCGCATTAACAATTATTTTCTTACTTTCATACCGCTGCTTCAATTCAGACCAAGCAGTGTTATAATTCGCGTCAGTAACCGTGATATTTTTGAGAACAGTACTAGCTTCGCCCGTCACGCTCGCCTTCAAATATTGCAAGCGTTGTACATTCGAAAGACTTTTGTTCGCAGCGACCAATGTTTGAAAAAGATCGCGGAAATTAGTCCACTCGGAATATAGTCCCGAAAATTTTGGTAATTGGATACGAGGTAACGGAATAGCAGCAGCCGTGTTTTCGCTTAACGCAGAAGAATTGACATTAATATCTGAACTAGCTACAGGCCTGACCAACTTATCCATTTCGACAGCGAAGTAATCCATGGCCTCCAGGTATTTGTCTTCCACCAGTAGGATCTCGTCATCCACAAAGTAATCCAGAGAATCTCGATCCTTGTCCGTGGCGGTTGACACGATCGTCGCATGCAGAGATTGACACCTTTCCCATCGCTCTGTGACGTCCCGGGTGTTTTGTTGAGCGCGCGCGTGCGTTATCGCGCGCGTAAGTTGAGCGGACACGCCGACGGAGGGGTTGACGTTATTTGTCGCGCGGGCCGAGCGGTAAGCGGGCGACGTTGAGGGTGCAACCGCGATGGCGTGCCGTCGATGAATCCCGGTACGAACGCTTATATTTGTAAAATGGATGTGGAGTGCGAAAGAAAAGAGAAAAGATTTTTGGTAAAGCAGAATAATTTATTAACGTTCAGTCTATAGTTATGACCTCTGGTTTTTTTCTGATAACGATTCTAAAGGTAGGCGGTACGATTTCAATTTTAATAACGCGTGGCTTCTACCTGACTTTTAGTTTCTCGTAGATGATTTCGCATTCTATTTCTGATGACGAGTGACCACTTAGCCTGTCGAAATCGTCTAACAGGTCAGCGTAGTAGCCCGCTGGAGGTAGGAAATCTGCGGAGGCATGGAGAGCTTTCAGAAGACGTCTCAGTTGGCGTATTCTGCCCGAACGTCTGGAGCGGACCATATTCTGATGGATCGAGCCATTATGTTAATATAAATTAAATATCTAATTAGTTTTATAATATTTAGTTTTATATTAACTAATTAATAATTTTCTGTCGCTAGTAAATAAATTCAAATAGGGAAAATTAATATAATTCGACCCAACTAGGAAATAACTTACACGGGCGAAGTTGGAAGAATATTTTTAGGGAGACGTATCTCTTGGTTCGAGATTACAAGATTCCCCTGATTATATTTCAACCATACCGTGAATAAATAGGCGAGAAAAATGTAGGTCCGAAAAGTCGCTGAAGCAGGAATCGAACCTGCGTCTTTCGCTTGCCGGGCGACTGCTTTTAACCAACTAAGCTATTCAGACCCTTTCGATCCTATATTTTTCAATTGCCTTTTAAATAGATGTTAGTAAACAATAATTTTTGAGAACAATTTTTACCGGCATTTAGTTTTATGTAATTGATAAGTTTACTTTTAATGATATTGATATATATATATATATATATATATACAATCTGTTGGAAGTTTTTAGGTGACAAAGAGAATTGAAGGGTTGGCGCGTCCCGTGAAAAGCGAGCCGGAAATGTGGGATATGTGCGCCCCGTGAAAAGCGCGTTGCCGGATATCAGGATTGGTTGCGGTTATCTATTACCAACATATATATATATATCGTAATAATATATCTTGTAATTTATTTATTCGTTTCAGAAAATTTGACTGATTTGCTCGTTGATTTTGCGGAAGAGGATTTTACGGAGGAAATAAAAAAATAAAATCTTATGAATACTCACTGTGGTAACAGGTGATGACAGTATAACACTTTTCACAAAAGATTTTCTCAGAAGGTATATTTGTTAAATTATAATCCACACTGGTAGTTTATTTATAAGTTGTAACGTTAATTATTCAGAGAACTTAAACTGCGGTGAATACTTTGCTGATGATATCTATCTGATTTGCGTTGCTGTCTGATACTAATGGTTTGATCACTGCTGATTCTCGAGATACTATGTTCTTGATTATAGATCTGAGACTGATTGTCTGACTGACTAATGGATTTTTGATCTGATTGATACTGTGGTTTCTGATACTACTGATATTTGATCTGATTGATACTGTGGTTTCTGATACTACTGATATCGAGCTTTCGGGGTGTCGGTTAATATACTGTCGAGTGCTCGTTCCCTACCCTAAATTATCGGGTTCACGTGAGATAGTACAATATGATCATGTGTTCGTGGAATCGCAAACAATAGTTGTATTCGAAGGTCGGTCTAAATTTAGCCTTGAACAATAAGGTCTATTGTTCGTCCTTACAATAGGATCATGAATTTCGAGAGTTGTTTACGCTTCAAGCTCTTCCGCATTCCAAGCTATTTTCGAGCAGATTATCGAAGTAATATTAAATTAAAGTATTATTCAATTAAATTAGACAATTATAAATAAGAAAATATTATGCGTAATTGTGTGATAATTGTCTAATTTTTACATAAGTCTTAGTATTATTTACACAGATAATTGCATATATATGCACTGTTAATTGTTACAGATCAACGATTGTTGCTGAGGGCTAATAATATGATCTGGATGCTGAAGTCCATATACAAGACAAGAGAAAAGAAGAGAGAAAAAACTATTAATATATATATACATTACAATAGCATTATTGTATCTAAATATGTATGCTGTATTTTATGTTTTAATAGTTGGTTGTTTTTAATAATGGAATTATTAATCTGGTTACTTTAATAAAGTTATATATATATATATATATATATATATGTATATATACATATGGAGAGAAATATTTCATTTACTGTATTTTTCCTCAACTCCTATTATTTAATATACCTTTAATTTTCTGAGTTTAATAGAGATTATTTAATTAGTTTTACGTGCATTCTTCTTAATCAGTCTAAGAAATTAATACAAATCGTTTCAACATACAACATGCATATGTACAGTGTCATACATATACTAGTATCAGTGTACACAGGGGTGCGTACCTGTGTGTGTATTAAACTAAGTTTAGATTATTGTATTATGGATATTTACATATATATCTATAGATTTATAATGGAAATTGCTATATAGTTACAGTCTAAGTTGCCAATATAGCCAGGAATAGAAATTCAATGATTCGCGTTGCGATGCGATGAATCCAGTCTTTTATATCAAGGTTTTTATACATGACTATTAGATCCCGAGTAGATATACTTGTAAATTCGGTATATATTATCAGAGAATGAGTAATTGAACTAGTATAAATCGTTAAACAAATGGTCGGACTCTTATATATGTGTAATATTGCACAAAATGTGTGTAAAATATGTCATTTTTGAGCATTTATGAGTATATATGTAAATTTGGTATTTATTGACGTTAGACTTGTAATGAAGTCTGGTTTGTTAATGTTATTATGTGTAAAAAGACTAGATCCATTATATTTGCATGAATATAGATATATATGTATATACATATATATATATATATATATAAGCGATACGAGAAGTTATAAATCAGATATATCTCATATTCGAAGATGAAAGTATTAACAATTATAAAAGGTAATTATGTACATTTTAATTGTTTAGATATTATGTTTTTATAACGAGAATAAATAATTGTATGTAATTGTTTTTCTTATACTGATCAATTGAATTATAATAAAAGTAAGGAAATATATATATTATATTATTATATCATAAAGAGAAGTAGTTGTAAATTAATATTTAAATCATTTATTCTCATTATTGGATTTTGATTCGATATTTTAGTGATATTTAAATTTATATAAATAAAGATGGAATTGAGTCTGGTTTAGCGAACCGAACAGTGTGTAGGATGCTTAAGGGTCGGCAGGAGACTCGGTGGAGACGTCTATCGGCCGACCGTGAATTACGGATTCGTTTATCTTAAATTTCTGCCAAAATACTGAAAGAATCATATTAAAATTGGGATATTCGTAATCAGTAAGATCGTCCGCAATCCGCTAAAGAGCTATTTTTTTTGGAAAAAAGTAAAAATAAAATGTCTAATAAACGTGGGGAAATGCGCAGCTAACACCGGGTCAGGTTGGGTTAACCACGAGTCCGTATTTCATTTATTATAAATTTTTAAGAGCCAAAATGCAAAATCCAGCTCTTTAGCGGATTGTTTAATTATATAAAGAATATATCAAAAAAAGTTTCATGAAGTAATATAACTTTTTCGATGCAAAATATGGGATAAGCGAATCTCACTAGCTCTATATCTAAGGAGCAGCCATGGGGAAATTTCCGTGGTAACATACTGACAGCTTGACAAGGAGAGATTATATCATTCTGTCTTTGTCTCTCTTGCATCGCATATGTAGTAGCCTCCGTGTAGGCACAAAATGGCACAAACTGATATGTTGAGCACACGGATGCAATTGTTGGGAGATAATGTTAGACAAGGAGCGATAATCGCGTGCTATCCTTGTCCTTCTACTGCGCTAATGCTACACACAGCATCGATAGCGATCAGAGCTGAATATATCGCTCTGTCCGATATACCGACAAGGCTTTTTGGCCTCTTGTGGCATAAAAACAGGCGCCCATTTTTTATGAATTTTATATTTACATATGCATATATGTATGTACATACATATATGTCTGAATTATAGAATTATGTCTAAATCATTCAGTCTATCACGCTAGAAACTCAAATTCATAGACATCGATAAAAGTTTTTAAACAATACATTTGAATATACAGGGTGATTCAAAACAACAGTTTGTCCTTAAATGTCGTATTCCTGACTGAATTCTAAGACGATTTTTCCTTTGCCTAAATTTTTTCCGAAGCTTAGTTTTCAAGTTATAAAAAGAAATAGTTAGCGAATTACGGCACGCGTACGGACGGTAGGCAGGAGCGGCGCAAGCACTATCCGACGCGGGTGATTACGTGAGGCGCTCACTGCGATCAGCTGTCTGCTATACGCGATGGATGGGTGCGTGTGTGCGTGCGTGTGTGTGGCGCTCTCTCTCTCTCTCTCTCTCTCTCTCTCTCTCTCTCTCTCTCTCTCTCTCTCTCTCTCTCTCTCTCCCCCTCTCTCCCTCCCTCCCTCCCTCCCCCCTCCCCTCCCTCCCTCCCTCCCTCCCTCCCTCCCTCCCTCCCTCCCTCCCTCCCTCCTCCCCTCCCCTCCCTCCCTCCCTCTCTCCCTCTCTCCCTCTCTCCCTCTCTCCCTCTCTCCCTCTCTCCCTCTCTCCCTCTCTCTCTCTCTCTCTCTCTCTCTCTCTCTCTCTCTCTCTCTCTCTCTCTCTCGTCTGAGTAGATGTGTCATAGTGTGCTGTTGCAATAAACGAGAATTTCAATGGAAATACCAGTTTCTTGAACCGGAGATTTTCATCAGAGGTGCAGTTCAGGACGAAGAGTTAGTGGGAGTGATAATAATAATTTGAGACAATAGTAGTAAATTGAAGTGAAATTAATGAAAATATTTTGTGGAGATTTTGGCTTTGGTGATTCGGCATAAATGAATATTGCCTTGTAGTTGTCGTGATAGCGCCAAGGGTGGCGACGAATTAAAACTTTGGTCGATAAGGTAGTCGATAAGGAAGAACGGTATATTATATGGTAATGAGCAATGAGTGAGTCGAGTCGGCGAGTAACTGTATATGTAAGCATTGTAAAAAGGAAATAAAAACGCAGTTGTTTAAATGTATAGCGTGTGACAAGGAATTTCATCCTAGTTGTCATAAACTACATAAAGTGTATAATGCGGATGATGAACTTATTTATTGTAATGGAAAGTACGAAGTATTCACTATAAAAGATAATAAGAGTGGGGAATCTAGTTCGGCGATGAAACGTACATTATCGCAAATGGATGAAAGTCAGCAGGGAGGATCCAGTATGGAGAAGAAGATAGATTGGTTGGTGTATAAAATCAAGGATGATATGGTCAGCAAAAGGAAATAAAGAATATGATTATAGATATAGTTAAATATGAAACAGAAAATTTGAAGAAGGAGATGGAAGAAATGAAGAGGATGATAGGAAATTTTAATAAAACAATGAAAGACGAATTACATAAAATGGTGAATACATGTACAAGTATGGAAAGAGGAGAGGTAAAAAAGAGTTATAGCACCGACTAGATACTATTAAAGACCGTTGGTCTTACGGGAGTTAGTGTGACTGGAAAAAGATCGCTGCTCACTAGCGTCCTCTCAGTAATATTGCGGCCAGAGTGAGAAACAGTAACTGAATCTAAGAGATGGTAAAAATAACAAGATATGGTACATATGATAACACGAGAAATGCAATTATTCGAAAAAAAATCATTTTAGAGTCATATGTACGAAATATTGATACACACACACACACACACACACACACACACACACACATATATATATATATATATAAAATTATTTCAATAGATCGTACATGTATATTTTGAAGTGACGCTATTTCTTTTCGAATAATTAAATTTCGCAGTAATTTTTGGAGAAAAGTTTAGGTCTTTTTGTTACATTTCCCATGTTATTTCATATATATATGTATATATATATATATAATTACACATACACACATATTTTATATATATAAATATACACATATTTGAAATACATTGGAAATATAACAAAAGAGCTAAACTTCTCTTCAAAAATTACTGCGAAATGTAATTATTCGAAAAGAAATATCGTCACTTCAAAATATACATACATGTACGATCTATTGAAATAATTATATATATATATATAATGTGTGTGTGCGCGCGCGCGCGTGTGTGTGTGTGTGTGTCAATATTTCGTACATATGTACTTTGAAATGATTTTTCTTAATGTGTCAATTGTTAGCTGCTCATATAGAGCATTTCCAGGAGACGCCACGTGGAGGCCAATTGACACGTAACGTAGAATTCTTTTGAAATAAACATAATATTATATATATATACATCTATATATATATGTATGTATATATACATATATGTATATATATGTGTGTGTATATATATATATATATATATATATATATATATATATATGTATATGTATATGTATATATATATAAAGAATTCTAAGTTAACTGTCTCCCTTTGCAGTTTGGTCCGCCATAAGGCCGCAAACTGCACTATCGCACTTTTCATAAATTGCTTCATTAGATAATTCACGATTTATTGTTCCGTGTTAAATATATGTGCCTTTTCAATATTTTAGATCGTACCGCTCTAGGAGCCGCGATCTTTTTACTCGATCCGCATAAAATGCCGCGAGTAAATGTAAAATATTTTAGATCGTACCGCTCTAGGAGCCGCGATCTTTTTACTCGATCCGCATAAAATGCCGCGAGTAAATGTAAAATATTTTAGATCGTACCGCTCTAGGAGCCGCGATCTTTTTACTCGATCCGCATAAAATGCCGCGAGTAAATGTAAAATATTTTAGATCGTACCGCTCTAGGAGCCGCGATCTTTTTACTCGATCCGCATAAAATGCCGCGAGTAAATGTAAAATATTTTAGATCGTACCGCTCTAGGAGCCGCGATCTTTTTACTCGATCCGCATAAAATGCCGCGAGTAAATGTAAAATATTTTAGATCGTACCGCTCTAGGAGCCGCGATCTTTTTACTCGATCCGCATAAAATGCCGCGAGTAAATATAAAATATTTTAGATCGTACCGCTCTAGGAGCCGCGATCTTTTTACTCGATCCGCATAAAATACCGCGAATAAATATAAAATGTTTTAGATCGTACCGCTCTAGGAGCCGCGATCTTTTTACTCGATCCGCATAAAATGCCGCGAGTAAATGTAAAGATATATTTTACATACTTTGTATATTCGTCAGCTTTTGTGGAGGTTTATGCTGAGAGCGATTTTTCGAAATTCTTAATCGCTCTCCTAACCAAACTAAATCTTTATGTATTTTTACTTTCATCATATAATATGCAAGATCCTTTCGGTGGGAACTGCAAGTATCATGTTGAAACCAACCGGGATACTGCATGTCTACAGCTTGTATCATTAATGGGAATAGGGTATCTAATATGTTATAATTCCCTCTAATATTAGGATAACCTGCATCAAATATTGCGTTTATTAGCTTAAATACAAATGAAAACTCTGTTGTAGGGACACATAAATGTCCTAATTCTTGATCGTCATGAGTTTCATATGCTCGGAAAAATGTTAAGATTTGTCTTGCATGTGTCAGTTTGTGATTTTCGTTAATAAATGAGATTCGACATTGTTCGCAACCTGATTTTGTGACACATTTTTTAGCAACAAATCCTGCAAAATATTCAATAGCAGATGCTTCTAAAGTTTCATCATTTGCATATGATGCATCAATAACAGTTTTTTCGACGTCAACCAATATATTTTCATTATCACTTTCATCGTTAATTATATTAATTGGTGCTGTTAACTCAACATGAGATGTTATCTGAATGTCAGATGTAGTTCTATGTATTAAATTTGGAAGTAAGATTTCATCTTCATCATCTAAGTAATTTGCAGATTGAGCAGGCTTAGATAAATTTAATACAATGTTTTTTTGCAATAATAATCGAAAAACTTTTGCAGTTGGATTTTGATTATATGTTCCACCATACGTACGTATCATGGAAAACAGATTTTCCAACGGATCTTGATTTACTCTAGAAGTCATAAAAAATTTAATTTCTTCACGTTTTAAATCATCCCATAATTGTAAAATAGCTTTTACAGAAATTTGTAATCCCTCAAAACATGGCGGTATTTTATTACCATTATTCGTGACAGTGCGCCATTTGGAACAATTTTCCAATAATTGTATTAAATTATTTTCTACATTTAATCGATTTTCTGATAGCGCACAAGCATTTGGATCTGGATCATTACAATTTCGACTATTTAAAGAATCGAAACTGTTATTAAGAATTGTAAAAAAATCAGCAGTATGCATTACAGTTTCACTATTAATTCCGCCTGTTGTTCCTGCAGTTAACAAAGCTGCTGATACTCTGCGACTGAATACCTGTAGCGCTAAACGACATTTCATTCTATCAAAATTATTAGGATTTATATGTCTTTCTGACAACTTGCAAGCCGCTCTCGTCGCTTTGCCATTTTCTAGTTGCCATAATGATCGCACATCATTCCATGATGCTATTTTATTATCATCGTATAAAATATCATACTTCAAGAGCTGATTTCTTATCGATTTATAAATATGTGGCACATCAAAAATTGTATATATTTTCTCATGTCCATGCATAAAATAAGGACGACTTTTAGAAATTTTATGTTTTATAGCACTTTGATTATTGGTGCCTTGATCACAAACAACAGCACGCAATTTTAATCCCGTATCTAATATTGCATCTATAACTATATTTAATGCAGACGATAAATGATTACTGTTTAGAGCACCATTAGTCAAAAAATACGCTACAGGTTGCTTCCAATTATGCAATAAACCTCGGACCATAAAAACTAATGCACTTGTTGCTATTGTTGCGTTATGTCCAAGTGGTCCTAAATCCTCAAAACCTTCAATTTTCTGTCGTCTTTCATAAAAATCGAAACCCTTTTTTATTCTCATTTCGTCAAAAAGCAAAACGCAATTGCGTTCATTACTGTCCATACAGTTTACTTTTGTTTTCAAACAATTGAACATGGTGCTACAAATTCCGGGCCATAAATCTATTACATTAAACCATGTTTTAATTGTGCTTTCGGAAGGTAATATAAAACCAAACTCTTCGCGCATTTTTCTATATAAACTTGGCGAAGTGTAGTGCATTTTTTTAGCTAAATCCTTTTCTTTTTCAGTGTAAGCAGATTGATTTTTATGAAAAAGTTGCATTGTTAAAAATGTTAATAAGAAACCTTGGAGCCGTCGCGACAAGGCATTTAAAAGGCTTTTATCTGATAAATCGCCTGTTATTATTTTTTTTTGTAAACGAGCAATTTGAGTATTTCTCGTTCTAACCTTGCGCGTTAATACATTATTACGTTCTTTTAATGTTTTTATAACATTATTTTTACGCGCTAATTTAACTTCTAAAATGTATATTTGCTCTTTATATATCGCATCATTGGAAGTAACAGATCGTCGGATTCAAGCGGATATATTAATGGTTCTGCATTCTTTTTTAATCTTCCGCTTGGATATATTGCGTTTAATGCAAAATGCCTACTACATATTCTTAATTTACGCAATTCCGCATCGGATTCTTCAATTAAATTATCGCAACCACTATTCACTAGCCACGTAATTAATCGATCTCTATCATCGACTGGTAGACGAAAAAATCGGACATTCAATATGTTGTCCCTACTTTTAATACCGCATTTTTTGTAAATGCAAATACTGCTATGAGTATATCCTTTTTTTATTTTATTCGGCATTATTTTATTTTATATTTATATTTTCGAAATATATATGTGTATATATGTATATATATATATGTATATATATTTATATTATACAAGCTTACCCTTCTCTCTCTCTCTCTCTCTGTCTCTCTCTCTCTCTCTCTCTCTCTCTCTCTTGCCTTCTTTATTAAATCTTCTTTAAACTTTTTAACTACTTTTGCTTCCTCATAGAGGAAGCTCTGTTTAAATACTTTTACTTAAAACACACAGTTTTTACTGCAGAGAGATATTGTACACTCTACACAACTCTATAAACTACACACTCTACACACAACTACACACTCTACAGACTCTACACACGCGTCACTCGCTACTGTACCGCGAAAAAGAACTAACAATCGACGATGTTTTGTTCACAAAATACGGATAGTCTCGGATCCGTGAGCTGTCCTGCGTAATCCACGCCCATTGCCCCTCTCTTGTCGCTCATGTCATATAGCAACGAGCGATCAGATACGTGCGTAAATATGGCGCACGACATGTATACATACATATATCAAGTGCTATGCGGTCGTAAAGTTAGAGAATTATTTTTTAATTTTATGTACATTTTTAATAGCTAAAATATTAAAAAAAGCGTATTATACGCGCGCTATTTATTTTCTTATACTGTATGCTCAATAAACCCTAGAATTAAACAAAGAAATGTCTTTGTTTAATTATAAATATTAATATAAACATTATTTAATCAATTATTATATAATAAATCAATATATATTTTTTTTCAATTTTGATTTATTACATAATACTTTTAAAAGTAAAAAATTAATTATATATAGTCTTATTTTGATGAGACATTTACAATATATGTATATATATATCTGTATATATGTATACATATGTATACATATAGATATATAGATATTTTTTTCAAATAATATAAAATGTTTAAAAAATAATGCAATTTCGCCGAATGTAATTATTTTTTTGTTAAATATATTAAAAAGACAAATGAAAAACATATAGAAATAACAGATCAGTATAATTGACATACCTGTGTAACATCTTGACAATATACTCCATATACATTCATATATGTATATTGTAACAATCAGTATTTATATCATAAATTATAAATTATACTTGAAAATATGTAGGTATTTATATAAATGTGAATGTGAAAACATATACATAAAAATGTGTTTACATAACACATATTGAAACATATAAAAACCACAAAGTTAAAAATTTTATTTAATATATATAATTTTTTAAAAATGGAATGCAATAAGTAATTATTAATTAATATTGCAAAAAATAATTTAAAACATTAACCTAGAAAATATATTAAAATTATATGTAATTTTGTATCTTTGAAAATTATTCTTAAAGTATTAAAAATGTATAATAAATATAATAAAAATTTATTTTAGATATCTTTATTTTTTTACATATAAAATATGAAACATAAAATGTAATAAAATATAGTTTAAATTGAAACATAAAATTAGCATTAGTTTTAAAATATGAAACATAAAATATAGTAAAATGTAGTTTAAAAATTGAAACAAAATTAGCATTAGTTTTAAAATATGAAACATAAAATATAGTAAAATGTAGTTTTAAAATATGAAACATAAAATATAGGAAAATGTAGTTTAAAAATTGAAACAAAATTAGCATTAGTTTTAAAATATAAAACATAAAATATAGGAAAATGTAGTTTAAAAATTGAAACAAAATTAGCATTAGTTTTAAAATATGAAACATAAAATATAGTAAAATGTAGTTTTAAAATATGAAACATAAAATATAGTAAAATGTAGTTTTAAAATATGAAACATAAAATATAGGAAAATGTAGTTTAAAAATTGTAATTAAAAATAAAAGTTTTGTCGTTGCTCGCTCCGCGATTTCTTATGAATCCTCTTCCATTTCCTCTTCCTCTTCCTCTCCCTCTTCTCCCTCTTTCTCCTCCTCCTCCTCTTCTTCCATCTCTTCTTCCCCTTCCTTCTCCTCTTCCTCTATTTACAGTTTGTCCGCGAAATTCATTTTTTCTCCGCATTGACCATTTATATCTGTAAAATGTAGCAAGTAAATATAGTAATATTAAAGCTAAATATTAAATTAATTATAATATTTTAGTAAAATATTAATACGAATATTTAGTGTAATACTTGTAATTTTTAATATTATAAATATTAATTATTTTACGTTAATATGAATAATAACTAATTGTTATATATATATATATATATATATACATTGTATATACAATAATTATAATTTCTATAATTAATATTTATTATATATATATATACATATATATAAATATAATTTATATAATTAATATTGTTAATAATTATAAACGCGAGCTACAAAGATTTATTTATTACCATTTATTTTATTTATTTACTAGTAAATAGGAACGTGCATTTATATACATGTAATTGTGCTGTTACTGTATTGATAATATGCAATGACTTTCAATCAATCATATATATTTATATTATAAGTAGAAAATTAGTGAACATACCTCGCATCGCGTTCGGCGCGCTTTACCCCTGCCCGATGCTGCGTGCTACAGGTAGGGGCATCACTATTTGATTGCTGTTGTTGCCCATCTATGCCGGTAGATCTGAACAATTTAATAATAATAAAAAAAAATATATATATACATATACATATATATATATATACATATATATACAATACATATATATATATATATTATTGAATATAAACTTCTTAAATACAAAGATTTTATAGTATACTAATATTTTATTTTGAATAAAATAGTTAAAAAGGTTCAATTATCTTATTGTTTAACTATATATATATATATTTTTTTTAGTATTTTGTTTTATATTTTAACTAGATCTTTTTTAATGTATAATCTATTTTCTTCTTTAAAAATAAAAATAATTGTAATATAATTTCTCTCTCTCTCTCTCTCTCTCTCTCTCTCTCTCTCTCTCTCTCTCGCTCTCTCTCTCGCTCTCTCTCTCTCTCTCTTCCTCTCTCTCTCTCTCTCCCCCTCTCTCTCTCTCTCTCTCTCTCTCTCTCTCTCTCTCTCTCTCTCTCTCTCTCTCTCTCTCTCTCTCTGATAAAGACACAAATGATATTTTAAATATAATTAATACTATAACTAATTAATACTATATCACTGCACAATACCTTCGTTCGATGTCGACTTCTGTCTCGTCATCTGCATTATATTCACTATCTCTTTCTTTTTCGGTATCTTTAATTAATTCTTCCAATTCCTTTTTCTTTTTTTTAATTTTTTCCTCTTGTTCTATGATTTTTTCTAGTTTGCGTTTTGCTTCCTTTTTATCCATTCTGTATTTAAAAGATATCATTACGTTTATGCTATTATTTAACTTTCTATGCATATATACATACATACATTCTTATTCGTACAGAAATTCTTCACATATATGAACAGAAATAGTATTAATTAATACTTACATTTAATTAATACTTCCAAATTTTTATCACAAGTTTTCTATTTCACGAACTTGGATAAACTAAAACCAACATAGGACCGCGCCAAGCAAGGACATATATCCAGTACACTTCTATACATATGTATATGTGTTTTACAAGCTTTTATATCTTTCCTGGTTGTTATAGCGCGGCTCGTTGAAAACGAGAGCGAAAGCAAGTACAGAGCAAGTAAGATGATATATCATCAAAGAGTTCCGAATGTTGCTCGAGAAGCGATGATTCGCCGGCCTGCTTATCTTTCTGACGCGATTCTCCGAGAGCGAGATCGAGCGAGAGCGAGACCGAGCGAGACCGAGCGAGAGCGAGACCGAGCGAGAGAGAGATCGAGCGAGAGCGAGACCGAGCGAGACCGAGCGAGAGCGAGAGCGAGACCGAGCGAGAGCGAGAGCGAGAGCGAGACCGAGCAGAGAGCGAGCGAGAACGACAGCGAGACCGAGGACCGAGCGAGAGCGAGACCGAGCAGAGAGCGAGCGAGAACGACAGCGAGACCGAGGACCGAGCAGAGAGCGAGATGACCCATTAAAGAGTTCCGAAGCTCTTACAATAATCTTCCTATCCATAATAATTTACAAAAATTAAATTTATAACGTTATTAAATTTATAAGATTAAATTTATTTATAATTAAAATTTATCCAAATAATGTGTTTGTTGCTATTTTTAATAAAAACTTTATTAATCTAGTAAAATTACAAAAATATCAAAAATATAAAGTAAAAAATATAAAAATTTTAGTTTGTGCATACACACAAGCAGGTTGCAAAAGAATAAATAAATCAAAAATAATAAGCTTCAAGGTTTGTCGATGCTTGCTTACGTGAGGGAAAAAAAGAGAGAGAGAGGGCGAGAGAGAGAAAGGGGGAGAGATAGATAGATAGATAGATAGATAGATAGATAGATAGATAGAGAGAGAGAGAGAGAGAGAGAGAGAGAGAGAGAGAGAGAGAGAGAGAGAGAGAGAGAAATTTTCAGGGGAAATTTTTGTTTGTAATGATAATAAAGATGTTTTATTATTCAGTAGTATATTCAGTTTATTATATATACATATTAATAGAAAAAATATATTTATTACATTATTTAAAAAATTATTACTCACGCGTGTCTAATACAAAAAGTATATACGTAACATAGGATCTTTACTACAGTTGTATGGTGTGTGTGTGTAATTAAATTAAATTATAATGATGATGTACTTTGATGTCGTAATAACATCTTTGATATCTTTTGACACCACTCTGCTACTCAGGTACTTGTGTTAATTAAAAAAAATTATTAAGAAATATTAGAGAGAGAGAATAATATAAATTAAAAAAGATATTAATAATAAGATACAAGATGTGTAATCTCTAAACAATGTTTAAGAGAGATTAGAATATTCAAAGCCATGTATGATAGTTTTATATATACATATTAATTTGTTTATATATTATTTTATTTATATTAGTGTCATTATAGTTTATTAATATAATTGATTAATTATTATATATATAATAGATACATATATATTTTATATATATAATTAATATATAATACATAATAATATTTAAATACATATAATTCATAGATTATTTTCTTAATTAAAAACAAATCTTTTTATTTTATAGTACAATGCATATATTATTATTTTATTTTCCACAACTTTTTTACTGTATGTTCAACTTTCCATTGTCGGTAATAAGATAGTGATTTGGTAAAATATATAAAATGTTCTTATTTGTTATCCTACTTGCAGTTGAAACGGTCGGTAATGTCATCGTCCTTCAATTACCTCCGAGCCCACCGGGCCCACTTGATGGTCACAAAAATTTACCCAGGGCTGACTGTCTTTAGTAGTATCTAGTCGGTGGTTATAGTGAAGTCATGAAAGGAAATCAAACAGAGTCAGTGTTGGTTATTAAACCTAAGGATGGAGAAGAGAACAAATCGAGTGAGGATACAAAAAGAGATGTCAGAAAAATTGATATCACAAAATTAGGAGTGGGAATTACAAAAATGAAAAAAGTGAAAAGAGGAGCAGTAGTAGTTGGATGTGAAAATAGAGTACAAGCAGAGAAGCTGAAGCAAGAAGTTGTGAAAGATTTGGGGAAAAAATATGAAATACAAGTACCAAAGAAGAGGAAACCGAAAGTGAAGATATTTGATGTTGACAATGAAGATTGTGAGAATGAACAGATTTTTTGGGAGAAGATAGAAGAACAAAACGAAATGCAGAAGAACACTATCGAAGGGAAGATAATACGGAAAGTGACAAAAGCAAATTTAAAAAAAACGCTGGTAATAGCGGAGGTGAATGCTGAGACAAGAGAGAAATTACTGCAAATGGAGAAACTAAAAATAGGATGGAACATGTGTAAAGTACAGGATTATATAGGGATTATAAGGTGTTATAAGTGTTGCGGTTATTATCATTTTGCGAAGGATTGTACGAAAAAAGAGACGTGTGGAAATTGTGCAAATCAGCATGCGACTAAGGAATGTAAAAGTGAAATAAAAAAATGTGTAAATTGTGAAGAAAAAATTAAGAGTTATAAGATAAAAAATTTAAAGTCCGATCATTCGGCATATGATAGTAGTTGTCCTTGTTTGAAAAAAGAGACTGAGAAGCAACGAGAAAGAATTCAATGTAATGATATATAGCAATCAACAAATGTAAATAAGAGTAGAAGTAAAGTAATTTGTTTGAATGCGCAGGGATTTTTGAAACATAAAGAAGAAATAGAAAATGAATTGATAATAAAATATAAACCTAGTGTAATAGGATTTACGGAAACTCATGTAACAAAACAGATAGAGGAACATGAATTACACATCAATGGATATGTATGTGTGCGAGGTGATTCCGAGTCGAGTAGAACAGGCGGAGTTATATATAAAGGAAGGAATTAGGTTTGATATGATAGGGACTGAAAGGTGTGACGGAAATTGGTGGTCAATAATAATAAAAATTAAAGATAAAGATTATATAGGAATAATTATGATAGTTTATCATTCGCCAAATGGTAAAGATGGAAATTTTATAAATTTTTTGGAGGAAATATGTATAAATGTAATGCAGAATGATAATGTTACTATAATGGGTGATTTTAATATAGATATGAGTGTAAATAATTATATTAAAAAGAGGTTAATTAGAGTAATGAATTCTTTAGGATTAAGACAATTGGTAAAAGAAGCAACAAGAATTGTACAAAATTCTGAAACATTGATTGATTTGGTTTTTGGTAATGTGGAAATGGATGTTGAGGTATGGCATGAACCCAAGATAACTGATCATTCTGCAATAGTAGTATATTGGAATTTAGAAGAGCAAGTTGACGAAAATAAAGCGATTACATTTAGAGATTATAAGCGAATAGATAGAGAGAAATTTAAAGAATTGATAAGTATTGGTTTGGATGTGATTGAAGGAGATAATGTTAATATATTAGCAAATTTAATGGTTAAAGAGATTATTAGATGTCTTGATGTAATGGCACCATTGAAGACAATAGTATTAAGACAGAAATGGCAGGGAAAGAGTTGGTATTGTGAGGATATTAAATTGTTGATTAAGCAAAGGGATGAGGCATATAAAGTGGCTCGTATAAGTAAAACTGAAGAGGATTGGGAAGTATTTAGACAACTGAGGAATAAAACTGTTGATATTTGTAGGAAAGCGAAAAGAGGTTATTTAGAAGAACAACTTGATAAAAATAAGAAGGATCCAAAGAGTATGTGGACTGTGTTAAAAGAATTGATGAAAGGTAAAAGAAGTGATAAAGAATATAAAGAAGTACAACTTGAAAATAGAATAATTTACAAGGTAGAGGAAATGGCGGATATATTTAATTGTTATTTTGTCAATAGTATTAGGTTATTAAATAGTAATTGTCATATAGAAGATGTTATAGAATATAAAAGATATAGTGATAACGTTTGGGAAGTATTTGAAAAAATTGAAGAGAAACAATTGTATGTAATAGTACGGAATTTGGAGAATAAAGCAGGTACAGAAGAAGGTATAAATGTAGAGGTAATGAAATGTGTAGTTGAAGTAGCAGCAGATAAAATTTGTTGCGTATTTAACGCATCTTTGGAAACAGGAATGTTTCCTAATGAGTGGAAAGAAGCAACAGTAGTTCCAGTACCGAAGGTGCGAGGAACGAATAAAATTGAAGAATTTCGACCAATAAATAAATTGCCGGTATATGAGAAAGTTTTGGAGATAATAGTACAGAAACAACTTATAGAATATTTCGAAAAAAATGAGTTGTTTACAGAATGTCAATCGGGTTTTAGGATGAAACATTCGTGTGAAACAGCATTACAGTGGGTGTTATCGGAATGGAAGAGAAATATAGGGGAAGGAAAAATAATAGGAGTAGTGTTTTTGGATTTAAAAAGAGCTTTTGAAGTAGTTGATAGGAAAATTTTGATTAAGAAATTACAATGGTATGGGATAAATGGAGTAGTGTTAGATTGGTTTAAAAGTTATTTGGAAAATAGAAGTCAAAGAGTAAAGTTTAATGGGATATTGTCGGCTTCTATTAATGTTGATTTAGGGGTTCCGCAGGGGTCAGTTTTGGGGCCGTTATTGTTTTTAATATATATAAATGATATTGTAGAGATTGCTAGTAACAACTGTGAAATAAGATTGTTTGCGGATGATGCATTGATATATGCAACGGGGTATTCAAGCAAGGAAATTAATGATAAGTTAAATAAACAAATGGAGGAAGTTGATAAATGGGTAAAGATAAATAAATTGTGTGTAAATGTTGAGAAAACCAAGGTTATGTTAGTAAGAGGAGTTAGAAAGAAAGTTAATGAGGAAAATATAAAAATTAAGTTAAGATCTAAGGAATTAGAAGTAGTGACAGAAATTAAATATTTAGGAATAATTATTGACAAAAATCTAAATTTTTCGAAACATGTTGATTATATAAGTAAAAAAGTGGGAGCAAAGTTAGGTGTTATGCGAAGAATTGGTATGGATATATCGGCGTATATGAGATGTATAGTTTATAAGGCAATAATTGCTCCGTTGTTTGATTATTGTGGGTCAATTTTGGTGGGTGTTAGTAAAACAAATGTGCAACATTTGCAGAAACTACAGAATCAAGGCATGAGAATTATTCTCAGGTGCAACAAAAGAGTGAAAATTGTTGATATGTTGGAGGCATTACATTTTATGTCAATTAAAGAAAGGATAGAATATAATGTTTGTATAATTGTGTATAAAATTATGAAAGGCCTGTGTCCGAAATATTTGCGGAATAAAATAGAAGTAGTGCAGCATGTAGAAGGAGTTGATACTAGACAAATAGGTAATATATATATTGATAGATGTAAGACTAGTGAGGAACAAAAAATGTTATTGTGTGAAGGGTGTAAAATGTATAATGCGTTACCTATAGAGATAAAAAATGAAGAAAAAATACAAAATTTTAGAAAAAAGTTAACACGGTATATAATAACGAAAGAGAGAGAAGCAAATGCGTATTAGAAATATAATTAGTAGGGTTAATGATAGTAGGTAAGAAATTGTAATGTATTATGTATTTATGTATTTTTTTTATGTATTATTATGTTGTAGCTACTGTAGCTAATAAACGGCTTTCATTCATCTCTCTCTCTCTCTCTCTCTCTCTCTCTCTCTCTCTCTCTCTCTCTCTCTCTCTCTCTCTCTCTCTCTCTCTCTCTCTCTCTCTCTCTCTCTCTCTGTCTCTCTGTCTCTCTGTCTCTCTGTCTCTCTGTCTCTCTGTCTCTCTGTCTCTCTGTCTCTCTGTCTCTCTGTCTCTCTGTCTCTCTGTCTCTCTGTCTCTCTGTCTCTCTGTCTCTCTGTCTCTCTGTCTCTCTGTCTCTCTGTCTCTCTGTCTCTCTGTCTCTCTGTCTCTCTGTCTCTC
Source organism: Lasius platythorax (assembly GCA_963971435.1). NCBI lineage: Eukaryota > Metazoa > Arthropoda > Insecta > Hymenoptera > Formicidae > Lasius > Lasius platythorax. The sequence continues at coordinate 14,933,181 of OZ020545.1, forward strand.
TGTCTCTCTGTCTCTCTGTCTCTCTGTCTCTCTGTCTCTCTCTCTCTCTCTCTCTCTCTCTCTCTCTCTCTCTCTCTCTCTCTCTCTCTCTCTCTCTCTCCCCCTCTCTCCCTCTCTCCCTCTCTCCCTCCCTCCCTCCCTCCCTCCTTCCCTCCCCCTCTCTCTCCCCCTCCCTCCCTCTCTCTCTCCCTCCCTCCCTCCCTCTCTCTCTCTCTCTCTCTCTCTCACTTATTCTTACCTTGTAGAGATGTTCGATGTTTTCTACTTCTGATGAATAATTGTTGCACGACCGTAGATAACAATGAGACGTTCCCATGTGACACACCGAATAATAAATAATTTATTTCTTTTATAAATTGTCTCGACACTTTAACAAATACACTCACGCACTTGATCGAAAATGAAGAATTTATTGATCGATTACAACACAGTTACTAATCACAATCATTTACTACTTATTGTTAATTATTAAAATCACTTGAAAAAAACGCGTTAAATGTACAACGCACGTTACTCGATGCGGACAACAATAGCGGCGACGACAACAGACTGCGACGACGGGACGTCGGCGATGACGCGACGTCGCGACGACGCCGCAACAATCGCGGTACTAGCGCTACCGAACATTACGCGCGATTGACGCGAGATCCGCGAGACGCTATCATGTCTTGTGATTAATGCGGTAATGCCAAAAACGTAATACTTAAGTTATTAAAAAAAACATATTATAATGTATTGTAATACGTTATAATACTTTTTTTTAATTACTGAACATTATCTGCACGTTTTGCCTTTTTTGCAAGCGAGACGTGAGAAAAATTATTTTTATGTTTATGCGAACAAGATATTCCGCGTATAAATGTGTTGGTCGCTCTGAAAAGAGCGGATTGTTTTTGGTCGCTCTGAAAAAAGCGGATTGTATTTGGTCGCTCTGAAAAGAGCGGATTGATTTTTAATTAAAAAAAATTTATAAATGGTGCTCAAAATGACCACCATCCATCCTAACGCAGGCTCTCATGCGTTTTAATAAATTCCTTTTTTGACGTTTTCCATTACTTCTTCCTCGACATTCCAAAATTGCATGTCTCTATCTTGTTTCTAAGTCGTCGACATCCTCGGGAAGCGTTTTATAAATGATTTCCTTACAATATCCCCATAAAAAAAAATCCAAAGGATTAAGGTCCGAGGATCTTGCGGGCCAACGTATCGGGCCATATCGACCCATCCAACGTCCAGGAAATTGCTCATTTAAGTAATTTGTCACAATTCTGGCGTTGTGTGGCCCAGCACAGTCTTGTTGAAAGAAAATCTTATTTCTCTCAAGTAGTGGCACTTTTTCCAAAAAATCGGGCAGATTTTCTCTCAAAAATTCCACGTACGTCTGGCCAGTTAAAATGTCTGGAAGAATTACTGGTCCAAGCATTTGTGTATCCATTATTCCCGCCCACAGGTTAATCTTCCAGCGAACTTGAAAATTTTTGAGCCGCGTGACTCTGGGATTTTCTTCGCTCCAGAAATGCATGTTATGCGAATTAAAAATTCCTTCTCGTGTGAATAACGATTCATCGCTGAATATCACACGAGAAGAGAATCTGTTTTCCCGCAGTTAAAACGCCGCTCCGGCCAGCATATAAGGCCGCGCGCAAAGCCGATGAATCAGCCACGGCACTGCTAGCGGAGTATACTCCCACAGCATATAGTGCCTGACTTTTTGGTCTAACTAAGACCCAGCGCAGTCTTACGACTCGCTAGCTCTCTTCCACAGCGGTGCAGCCGGAAGATCATATCCGGGAGTTCACGCCGACCACGGTCACAACCGCCGCCACGATCACCCGGCAACGAGCGGATTGAGGTAGCCGAGCGACCTGAAACACCAGCAGGAGGAAGAGTCGAACGCCACGTCCACTGGAGCCTGCTACCTTGGACTCTGACACGGCTGGAGCTGCGGCCTCCACGACTCACCAGGCCGCCAAGGCATCTCTTGACGACGTGGGACGTGCGGATAAGGCGATACACCAGCCCAAGGGAGACCTGAGTCGTACCGCCTCTGATATCACCACTGCACGCATCTCCGACGCCACCAACATCCACGGCAACGCAGACTGCGGCACCGGCCCGCGTACACCGGGGCACTCAGGCCAGGGTTGAGGTCAGAAGCGTCGACCAGGCTACCCAATCGGATAGCGACTGGGAGCCACCACTGACATCCGCGGCGACGCAGACCGATACGCCTGGACCAGACCCGCCGGAAACTCGAAGCTACACACCGCCAGGGCTTCCTCCAGCAAGGGAACGCGCAAGGTCCGCGCCAGCACCGACCGGTAGAACATCTCGCCGCAGTCGCTGGGGGCCTCTACGGCGTACACGGACGAAGCCGTCTATAACGTACAGGGAACGTAGGCCCCGGTAAATCAGTCCTTAGGACTAAACAAACAGTCCTTTTCAGGACTCACCAAACGGCCCTTTTTAGGGCCCCCAAAAGATCTGACGTGAGCATCTCGAGGACGAAAGCTGTGTGTTCTGCAGATATCAGCAGAAACGACACAACTACTGTATATAATGTACATATTACTACAAATAAAGAGATCCAATAACTGAATCGCTGTACTCGTCATTTACGGCTAGCTCACCTCCTCTCTGCGGCGTAATCACAAAAGACACGAAAAAGCGCTACATATGTAAGCATCTAATGTACATTTGTATTATCTGCCAAAACAAAAAAACATTAACATAATTCAATTAAATTACAGTAATAAATGTTCAAAGTGATGCCCTTTTACCTCAATGCACTTTCCAATTCTTTGTAGAAAAGATTGATGTGTACGTAAAAGTATGTCTCTTTCAATATTTGCACAAGCATTTTGTATGCGCTCCTGCATGTTTTCTGGAGTCGTTGGCACATCGATAAAAACTTTGTCTTTGAGATAACCCCATAAGAAAAAATCTGGGGATGTAAGGTCAGGAGATCGAGCTGGCCAATGTACTGGACCTCGGCGTCCTATCCAACGACCATTGTAATTGTGATTTAAAACATGTCTAGCAGTACGTGCATAATGAGCAGGGCATCCATCGTGCTGGTACCACATGGTCTGCCTTTCTTCTAATGGTACATCTTCCAACAGTAACGGCAACTCATCAGTTAGAAAGATTGTGTACATTTCTCCTGTTAATGTGCCATCGATAAAAAAAGGCCCAATTACCTTTTCTTCCAAAATTCCACACCACACATTAACAGACCAGGGTTTCTGATGCTCCACTTCTCTTAACCAATGTGGATTTTCAACAGCCCAATAGTGCATGTTATGCCGATTTACTTCACCATGATTGGTGAAAGTACATTCGTCACTAAATAATACAGATAGAAAAGTTATTATTATTCTGCATTCTGTCTTGTGCCCATCTACAAAATGTTATTCTATTCACAAAATCGTCACCATGTAGTTCTTGATGCAACGACACATGGTATGGATGGAATTTGTGCTGTTTTAATATTCTAAGAACACTGCTTTTAGAAATCCCTGTAATGGTAGCTAATTCTCGAGAACTTATATGGGGATCGTAATTAACTGCAGCTAACACTGCAATTTCCTTATCTTCGCCGGTGGCGGTTCTTTTACGGCTCCTTTTTTTTGGCTGGACACTTCCTTCTTCGAAAAACTGCTTTATAACACGATAAAATGATATTTGCGATGGAGTTTTTCCATCAGAAAACCGTTCGGCATACAGAAGAATAGATTGTTGCACATTTCTCCCAGATTCCCCATAAATAAGAACCATTTCGACTTTTTCCTCTACAGATAGATACCCCATTTTCAATTCACAGAAAACTTAGCAGATAAAGGTTTCACGGAAAACACAATGATATGAGAAGATTGTGGAAACTGAGTCTAAATAATGACAATAATTACTAACACTACCAGTGGAACGTCTGGACTCGAAGGCTCGAATGTTTGCTTTCCGAGGCAGAACGGTTTCCTTCTAGCCCACATCAATCTTTTCTACAAAGAATTGGAAAGTGCATTGAGGTAGAAGGGCATCACTTTGAACATTTATTACTGTAATCTAATTGAATTATGTTAATGTTTTTTTGTTTTGGCAGATAATACAAATATACATTAGATGCTTACATAAAATAGTTCTGTACAGTGGTATAACTAAAGTATGGTATAACTCTTTTATCAATTTTCACTTTTCAAATATCTGCGAAACTTACAGTATGTGCTAAATTGAAAAATGGTTCCTACAAAAATTGTTAATTTTTTTACGAGGAATAAGAATACAAAATAAAAAATGTAGGTTTCCATTTTAAAAAATTAGATTGACCTTCAAATGATCTTGAAAACATTCTCCAAATAAAACATAAATCATGCAATTTGCTTTCCCCCCTAAAGTCAATTAACTTTTATTTACAACATTTCTTTCTCCAACGCTTCGTTTTTGAGATATTTTGCATTATCAACTTAAATGGTCCACCCTGTATATCTTCTTAAAATTTATTTAGTTTGAATATATTTATGTTCTGGAATGAATCAAGCATCCTGTGTACTGGTGGAAATTAGCATTAGACATGAAAAAAATAAAAATGTTCCGGAAACTGCCGTTCTAGTCTAATGTCCTGGAAATATATGCTGTCCCGGAATCTACCAATCTGTAAATGTTTTTGTAACTGCTAAATCAAGTTTTTTCTTTAGAACAAATAAGAATACATCCGTTTTGTTTAAGTAGAAGGTAAAAAATAGCAAGAGGAATATTTTAGAGGCATTTTTAAGTGATTTAATTTTTGGTCCCGGAAACTGCTCCAAAAAATTAAATCACTTAAAAATGCCTCTAAAATATTCCTCTTGCTATTATTTCACAGAGAAAGATCCGCGCGACGGCGAGAGCGAGACGGCAATCAAGCCCGTTCGCAACGGGAAGAAAAGTCGTTGCAGTATATATGTATATATATACATATATACTGCAACGACTTTTCTTCCCGTTGCGAACGGGCTTGATTGCCGTCTCGCTCTCGCCGTCGCGCGGATCTTTCTCTGTGCGCCAACGACGGGGAGTTCGCTCGTTGAACGCGAGAGCCGTGCAGGGAAGTTGCCGACAAAAAGGGCTAAAGGGTTAAGAAAATGGGGAACGCGCCGAGGAGGAACGGGAGTTGACGGGAGTTCCGCGCGTGCCGTGACGAAATCTAATGTTGAACGCGAATTCCGAAGATTGGGCGCCAGACACGATCTCTCACGCGTCAATTCGCGATATCGCACGAAACTACGCGAACGTTAATTACCGATAATCGCCACGGGCTGGCTAGCTCGCCTAACGGCAAAGGGGCAGGGTGTTGGTCGACAGAACGCGAAATTTGGCAAGAGGCGACCGATACAACTGACAATAAAGACGGACAAACGACGTACAGACGACAACAAACACACGAAAAAAAAGTAGAATAAATAGCATAGATAGAGTCAGGTTTATTACAATAATTAGCAGATTAAGTCCCTGGAAGATAAGTATGATTGAATATGCCAATGAGGAAGTAAAAAAAAAAATGATAATAACCGGGGAGATAATAAAGTTCACTGTAAGAGGAGAATAATACAAGAAAAGAAGTAGAGATAAATGATCATGAGCTGTTCCTAAGTAACAATATTTGAATAATGGCGATAGCGTAAATCGGTGAAGAGAATTAATATTAAAGAACTACAAAATTCATAATAATGACAATTCCGGATAAGAGAATCGGCAAAGAGGAGCAATAATATTTCCATACGTTAAACCCGACAAAAAGATACGTAAATCAAAATTGAACAGGCACATATAATCGTAATATTCACGAGACAAAAAGAAAATAATAACGACGCGTAAGAATTACTGCCCGCCGGGTGCGGCGGTAGCGGTTCGCACGCGAGCCTGGATGTTCGAATTAGCGTACGGGATGATCATAACGACGTGCTGAATGATAAGTCGGACATTTCCCGACTGGAAAGAAAATACAACGACGATCTTCGGTTTTCACGGCCTCGCCGGCCGCTTTGAGTCGCAGTGACGTTCGGCCCCGACGCGAGCAATAAACGACACCGACTCGCCGACACAGGCGGCAAATATACGCGACGCAGTTCTCTCACACTCTCACACGCTTCAAATTCGAATCAAATACAACTCCGCATATCTTCCGCAACGCACCCTCACTTCCTCTCGTTCGCACTACTTGCATTCAACACTCTATAACGACGTATAATCTACACGCAACGAAATATTCGCGACGCGAATCTCCAGATAGGCAATAATAACTTAGACGCGGTCGCGATATCGTACACAAAAAAAAGATACAAAAGAAACGAGACCTGTGCTTTGAAGGCTCCGGGGATCGCAATCACTTGTCGTCGTGGCCGCGCAGTTAACCCTTATCACTAATTATCGGGCGTAGCCCGTACACCAAAAAAAGGAAATCACTAAGAAAGGCGGCGACGATAACAGAATGACGCAATCCCGGACGCGATCGCACGTGGCTTACGGTACGGAGGGCAACCTCACCGGCACCTTGGTCCTCTCAGATACAGCACGTCGGCAACGGCTCGTCCTTTTCGATACTTCTAACGGCCGACAAACAGATACACGATAGCGGCGGTCCGAGGTCCTCTCTAGATAACGGGTCGCGCCAGGCTGATTCCCGGATCCTCGCGATCCAGGATCGATGGCTCGGGGCCTTCCCCAATGCTGCGCACACGGGATGCGTGTTATCGCGGCCAATCACGCGGCGGCACGCGATAACGCCAGTAAGCGGCATGGTCAAGGCCGTGTAGGGGGCGCCTGCACCCCCGGTACTTCCAATAATAATTTTCGTAAGGCCCGTTCGACAGGGCCGTCGCAGCATTTTCTCAGCGGAGTCTCCTTCGGTAGGATGCCACGGGCCTTGTCTCTGGTTTTCCTTCCAGCTCGCTCCGTGTTTCCGCTCCTGACCCGTGCTCGATATCCTCCCACGATCTCCCACGACTCTTGGCCGATAGCCGTGCTCTATTTTCTCCTCTGCCTCGATTGCCTCCGTACTTAATTGCTCGTACAAAAAAAAATAAAATAAAGATCTTTAACGCTCGACAAAATACACGATAACAGAAACGCCTGTCTGGAGACTGCGGCATGGTTCTCGCTATTTTTCGCCTGACACGGCCCTTCGGCCCGCGTTTCGCGATTAGGGAGGAACTTGGCGGACGCGCGCGGGATGGCAACGTCACAATACACATACGTACTCCGCAGCGTAGCCTCCGCCTCCCTCAATTTTATTTCTTTCTCTCTCGCTCTCCGCGAATATACCCGCGAACTACCGCTGGAGGAAGAGGACGAGGAGGAGGAAAAGTCCATCCGCTCCTCCCTTCCATCCCACCCTCTATTTCCACGTCCGTACATCTGTAACATAAACGCAATGCAATGATGCACATATAACGATAAATTATAACATTGTACCGATCGAAAAGTAATATTTATTTTCAGAGTCCCGCGATTCGCAAGCGGAAAAAGATAAAATAGGTCCATCTCGCATTCCTTTCGCGTTACGTATCGTATCGTCACGCGTGTACGTAACCGAGCGGCACGAATCTCTTGTATCTTACCGCTCGCGGCTTACGGAACTCTGATAATAAATAACGCCATTATTCTTCTACCTACGGATATGTAAAAATTATCTCTGCTGCTGCTGCTGCTGCTGCTGATCTTACTGCTAATGTTACACTGCTGAGAAGATAAAAAAAATAAATATACGCGAATTTTAACATTTTAACTTGCGATAAACCCGACAAAGCATGCCTCTCACCATGTCACACGAAACACATTCGCTCTCCCGCGCACCGTGTTCTTTAAACATAACTCAACCCTGAACTAAACTTACGCATGACGGGCGGACGGATGCTCCCCGTCGCAACGCCATCGCCATCGTCTAGAGTCACGCTAGACTCCTTCGGGATATTACTAAATACCTACTTACACACCTCTTATTGGCTGTCCAATGGTCCGCCGCCGTTTATAGCCAAATAGTGGAAGGAGGATTGGCGCGCGATTGGCGCGATTACAATTTCCCACGATACCTGAATAAATAATAATAGGTTATATGATATTTCGTACAAATTGTTATTATTTTCTACTTTCGATCATTTGTTTAAAATTTTGATAATTGAAATTTATATAATTTATTTATCACTGTACCAAGACGCAGTGATGCCAGAAATGGGATCCTGCGTACGCATGTATGACGTCACCGCAACGGTGGCTCTAGCTAAAAATAAGATATGTTATGGGCCCTTATAATTATTGTTTAAAATTGTTATAAAGTTGTATAATATTGAAATATAAAATTCTGAAGCAGAAAACAATTATAAAATATATAACTAAATATTATTTAGCATAATAATAAAATATATATATAAATAATTAATAATCGGTAATACATATAAATAATTAAAGTTGATGTATAAAGTATAAAAATCAAAGAAAATATTTATTTATTTTTATATAAAATTTTTTTATTTCTTAATAGACTATCTTTTAAAATAAAAGCTCTGAAAAAGTGAGGGGCGAGAGAGGGGAGGAGGGGGGGGGGGAGTAAGAAGAAAATACAATTTTGTATAATTTGAAACAAATAATTTATATGGCAGAAGTTATTTAAGGAATACCAACATTTGTTGCACGGGTAAGGAAAACTGCTAAAAACCTTACCAGTATTCATACATAACAAAATAAAGAATTTATATGACAAATAAAATTAAAATATGTAATATATAAAATAATCATTAATTGAAGATCACATATAATTTTTAAGAAAAAAAATATAATTATATATTATATATGCATATAAATAAATAAAAAATATATATACAGGGTGTATCATAAGTCACGCCCCACCTGTTAATGGAAGATTCCTAAGATTATTTGGAGACGATTTTTTCAGCAAAAATATCGAGAGAGGTCATTATTTTTTTGCAAGTTTCTAATTTTTGTTATCATGTATCTTTGTAACTAAGCCTTAAATTAAAATTCTATTAAAGTAAACTCTACTTAAAATTAACTGAAGAATGTGGTTTTGTTAATATTTTATTTCCTCAAGGCTTAGTTTGTGAAAAACCCTTTATTTTCAATCGTTTATAACTCAAAAATTATTGGTGCCTCAACATTTTTGCTGAGGAAAAATCGTCTCCAAATAACTTTAGGAATCTCCCATTAACAGGTAAGGCGTGACTTATAATACACTCTGTATAACACAAATATATTATTATTAATTATATAAATTAAATAACATAAAATTTATTATATATATAACGAAATTAACGAAACAAAATATTATATATGTAATAAATAAAAATCTGTAAACAAAACAATTGTTACATAACATAATACAATAATATAATTATGACTAGCATGCAAGTAGGAAAATCGGCTAGATGTATGCAACTAATTTGATGCTATTATGTATGTATATCAAAAAGAATACATGCGTAAAAATAAAAAAATAATAAATTTATAATATTACTATCACGTTTTTTTTTATAAGAATATAAATTTTGACTGTTATGTAATTCTAAATGTCTAGGCTCGATTTGAAAAGACACACAATTAATATCTTCGTCTTGAAAAGTCGATCGGATTGTACAAATAGCGGAAAGAATTTCATTTGATAACCGGTTTCGTTTTTTAGTTTTTATATCCGTAACCATTGAAAATATGCGCTCAGTTTCCGCATTAGAGTGAGGTAAAGAAAATATTATTTCAATTAATAATTCTAAAGTTGGAAATAATTTTTCTCCATTAAAATCTTTACAGTCTAATATTTGTTTGCACATTTGATCTATTTCCAAAGAAGCTAATTGAACCTTTTCTTTGTTATTAAATCTACATGGTAAAATTCTCCATTCAAAGGCTAATTTAGAGAGATTGATATTTTCAAAACGCGCTGCAATATGTGAGAGATCTTTAACTTTAATTCTACTTTCATTATAAAGTGCAATATTTGGTTCTAAAAAAGATAAATGTTCCAAAAAGGTATCTTTATGTAGTAAGCGTTTAAACATTTCTTTAAGTGCGGTTTTGTAAAATTGTAAACATTTAATATGAATTTCTTGCGCGAAGTCTACACATTCTGTTTTTAAAAACTTTTCACACTCGGGTCCTAGATATACATTTTGGATGTTCGTATCATCGTCTAAATTTAGTAAAGAGATATTAGCCAAAGCCTCAGGTGTAATAAAATTGACAGCTATCTGAGAAATCAATGTTTGGCTATTAACAAATATTTTATGAATTAAAAGTTTACGCGATTGAAAAAGAGTATTAAAGGAATTAAAGAAATTTAAGGAATATTTTAAAAATAATAAATAAGCTTTAATTACGTTATCATTCAAATATGTTAAAATAGTTTCCGCGGATTGCAATTTATTTTCAAGTACAGCTACAATAAAATAATGTTTTAATACTTCCCAATTATCGAGAAGTCTTACGACGCATTTATGCAATACTAACCATCTTGTGGTAGGTAATTTAAGAATTTTTTGTCTTTCGACATTAAAAAAATCTTGGAACTCGCTCAAAATTGCACATCTCTTTGCACTACCAGAAATGTATGTAGCAACACCTCTAATCAAATGTTCACATGATTGTGGCAATTCTTGATAAGCTTTACTGGCTATGATTGCAGATGAAGGGCAAATGCAATTCATTAATACTAAACCCGGTATTTCGGATTTTAAACGAGAAAAAAACGAATTATTAGATCCTATCATAACAGAAGCATTATCACTAGCCATACCGACAATATTTTTTTTAAAGAAATTTGTTTTGTTTCAAGTAATGTTTTAAAAGTTTCAAAAAGTTTATTTGCCGTACAATCCTTAGCATCTAATGATATTAATTCAAATAATTTTGTTTTAATTTTTTTATCTGTAGGCAAAAGATATTGAACCAATAAGCAAAGCAATTTTGTATCTGTAATATCCGTACTTTCATCAATTAGAATTGAAAATCTACGTGTCTGTAAAACTTTAGTAAGTTTTTCTATTTCGCGTTTTGCAATTATGTTTTTAACAATATGCTGACATTTCGTACGGCTTAGAGAAAGAGATTGTACAAGTTCAGGCTCTAAATTAATATCTTTTAATAGAGGAATTAAATGATCCACGAGTTGAAAACCGATATTGTGTTCAGCAAAAAAAGTTGATAATTTTATTTCGGCGCGTTTTATTTTCTCCTTAGATGAAATCGATGAATTATTGTTATTATTGAGGCTTTGACTATTTATCTTCTCCATGTGTCTAACTGATTGTGAATGTTTAATTAAAGATGACTTGTGACACGTGATAGTAATTTGGCATGCAGTGCAAAAAGCTTTATTATTTTCGGAATGGGGAGCCAACCATCCTTTAAAAATTTCTTCATCTAGCCATGAAAAATTAAATTTCCTACTAATCTGTTTCTTAACGGCTCCTTTCGAAGCATTTAATTCCATATTATAATAATATTGTATAATACTAATAATAAATATTGCACTGTTTATCTACTTACCTTCTTTTCGCGTCCTAATTCTCTATGCAGCACATACAGGGGAACTCTGTACCATTTTAAACTGCCTACTGCCTGTGATGCCAGTCATCTAATCTGATCCATTTGCCCGCCAAAACTGGGTGCTTTGCGCCCGTAACGTAGCAACGTGTATACGTGGTTGATCGCAAGTATGCGCGCGCAGGATCCCATTTCTGGCATCACTGCCAAGACGATGTATTTCTTTCTTATTTTTATATCGATATTAGATGTCGATAAATCGTGACTGATATATATATATATATATATGTGTGTGTGTGTGTGTGTGTGTGTGTGTGTGTGTGTGTAATGGAATATATAATATGATAGAAATATTTAATACATATATATATATATATATATATATATATATATATATTGTGACGTTGCCGTCCCGACGCGCGTCCATTCCACCCAACCCCGCGGGGCAGGGGCCGAGCGGCCACGCCACGCGAAAGATACGAGAGCCAAAACCGTTACCCGGAGAGACATATCGCGAGCGATAATATTTATTATTATTAATTCGATACTTTATTTTTTTTTTTTTTTTATATCGCGCACGGAGCCTTGTCGAACTGAGTCGACGAGGCAAAAACGAGCAAACATTAAGCATGCTAAATATTTGGCGGAGCAAGGAATCGTACCCGGCGAAGGACGAACTATTATCGAGGGACGAAAAGACGAAATTTCGAGACAAACCAGGGCCGTAAGCATCCCGGCCAGGCGAGCACTCGAAATAGCAGATCGGGAAACGACCTTAGGCGGCCCGGAGGAACAACGGATAACCCGGCGCGCTGCCCACGCAACCCTCGGATACGGAGGATACCTCCTAAATTGCCGTTGTCGCGAAATCAAACTAGACGAATTTTTGTTAATCGATAAATAAACTATCGCCCTCAAAGCGGCCGCGCGTGCGGCGGAAGGCGGCGAAGAGCCACGCGACGCCGTAATTGGCCACGCGTCCCCGCAAACCCCCCCCGCGCAGGATGAGGCCCTGCTATCGAACCGGCGATCGACCGAGATCACTCTCGTATCGTCCTGTGTCGCGGAACCACGTTGGCGAGCCCGCTCCGCTCCTTAAAATATCGAGCTTGGAGGATTAAGGCCCATATCATCCGAAGAGCAGTTTAACTATCGGTGAGGCTTCCCGTGTCGTGAGTAATTGAAGTAGTAACTTTTCGTGTCCGAGCCTCGATCGTTCTAACGCCGTCGCGAGTTTAGTGACCTTTAGCGTTTGTGAGGGCTAAGCCCATTGATTTCGCGATTTTTGGTGTAATCCGACGGCGAGCGTTAAGCGACGAGAGCTTCCGAGACAGGCGGTCTACACAAGTTATCGCGACGTATTGTCTCTCCGGAATTCGGTCTGTATTGCGTCATGCGGATGCGTGTTGTCGCACGCGTATTCTATTGCGTCCTGCGTGTTTCTTGTCCGTCGTTGTCGAGATTGTAATTGTCGTAACGGGAAAATACGCGTAAGCATAGTATATGCGATAACAGAGACGTCGGAAAGTAGAGTCGGCGAAAACAAGGCGACGAACGTTTCGCCGACACCGAGAGCGCACGCGGCCCGTGAACGGCGAGCGTGAGAGCGACGGAGAGAAGGCGAGCGGACGAGTAAGAGAGAGAGAGCGAGCCCGCGAGGCTGGAAAAGAGACGCGCCGCGCGCGAAATCGGCATGGTCGAATAAATATCTTAAATAATTGTCATCGTGAGCTCCGTTTGCAAATCTATTTCGGCGGATTAGGTACCGAAGTACCGCGTATCGAAAAACGCTACTCTCTAGTCACAATAATCGATTCGCGTGATCCAAGGTCGCTTTCTCTCTGTTCTCCACGGCCGAATCATCGAACAACATTTGACCGCGCTTATCGTGAATTTCCGAAACGACTACCGTTAACATTGTTTGCGAGAGCAATTCGATTCGTTGGAGCGTAATAATTGTGTCTTCTTACGTCAAAGTTGTCGCGTTAATTGTGCCGTCCGTACGTTTTCGACGGAAACTGTATCAACTCTTTTTGCGTGTTATTATTCCGTCTCTACGCGATCACGTCCCGGTTTTCGTTATATCTTCTAGTAACGGCGTAATCCTTCGCATTATTTTGGTTTTATTATTTTTGTCAATCCGTGATTATCGCGACTACCGGTCTCAATAATCGTTCCGACGGCATTAATATAAACTTATTGACCGTCATACGGTCGCGTTCCTGACAGCTTGAATTATTAATATTGTCACCGGTGATCGGTAACCTCAGGATTATGAATTAATTGCGAATTCCGCTGTACTATTTGCCCACTCAGGCACTCAGCGAACAGAGTGGTTATTTATTCTCTTTACTATATTTACTTTTCTTTATATTTTTCTTTAATAAATTTATGTTAAATCACTACTGATCATGCCACGTCATTAGTTCGAATTACTTGCTAACTATAGCCCGACCAATCCGACTCCTCTAGATTTGATATCGCGAACCTTTTCTGCATGTGTTATTTCGTGGCAACTCCACCCTGCCCCTCTACCGTTAGGTGAGCTAGTCAGCCCGCGGCGGAGCTCTCGGCCAAAGATTCGGGAAAAGATTAGCGTATCGCGAATTGACGCGTGCGAGACCGCGTCTGGCGCCCAGGCTTTTCGTTCCGACGGCCGGTGTTCTGCTGCGGTACGCGCGGAACAACCGTCATCCGAGTTCCCTACCGCGTGAAACACCCCCAGATACGACATCTCTTTTTGGAGACGATCGCTCCCGATAGTCGCTCCGCGATCGGGAGAGCACTTCGACGCGTAAAAAGAAATCGTCACAATATATAAATATTATAATATAAAGATCGTATATATTTATTTAACCGACGTCATGATTTATACTCTGTTGATACTGGCATAAGAACACGCGCTCTACTTTGCTACCGATAGAAATAATCGTATTATTATTTTTTTACAAAATGTTAAGTAATCCAAAGATCTCGGTTTTTTACAAAATTCAACTGGTATGGTAACTCTACCCTACCCCTATGTGATATTGAATCGTAAGTCACCGTCAACGACTCGTCGATTAACTATACACCTTAGTTATTTTAAAAATTAATTACGGTCACATGATATATGTATGTACGTATATTAAATAATTAATAAATAATAAATAATTCAATTATTTATTCATTTTTAATGAGGATGGTATTTTTAATATTTTTTATTACGGGGATGTTATTATATTTTTTAGGAATAGGGGTTATAATAGAATGATTATTATGTAATTTTAATTCAATTGGTGTAGAACTTTTTGTATTATTTGACTGAGTTTCGACTTTATTTATTAGAGTTGTTATATTAATTTTTTCAATAATTATTATATAGAATTTAAAGCGGGAAGAAGTAACGTTCATGATGAAGAAAGGAGTGAATAACCATCCGATGTCACTGATAAACTCATTCAAAACATTGAAGAAAAAATTCATTTTGATCGGCGTTTAACGATCGATAAACTTCATGAACAATGTTGATGACGATGAGGTCCAAGACGCGGTAATAATGTGGTTAAGAGAGCAGGCGCGAGACTTCTATGACGTTGTAATCAAGAAACTCGTTCCCAGGCTCACCAATGCATTAAGGTCCATGGTGACTATGTTGAAAAATAAATAAAGATATGTTCTAAAGGTATCATAAGTCAATCCCAAAATAAAATGCTTTAGAAATATTTTCTGGACTTTGTATCTTTACTTTCCGAATATCCCTCGTATTAAAAATTTTTAATTACATAGACACAAACGTATATACATTTGAAAATAAAAACATAGATATAATTAGAAAAATAATAGATATAATTATTGAATATCATTCAAAAATAGTTTTGCGTGTGTATGCGTGTATGTGCGTGTGCGTGTATGTGCATATGCGTGTTTGTGTGCGTGCGTGTATGTAATGAATGCGCGTATTGCTCGCGTGTGTATGCGTGTAATGTGTATGCGTGTAGTGTGTATGCGTGTAGTGTGTATGCGTGTGGTGTGTATTGTGCGTACCTGCATGTGTACATGCGTGCGTATGTGTAAATGTGTGATATGTATGTCAAAAGAATAATAATCTTTAATATATTTACATTATAATATATATTAATCGTCGATAAATGATGAATTTGTAATGACATTTATCGACAAAAGTCGATATCAACTGTTCAAGCGTCATCTTGTATCAAACGATGGGAAAGTACATTTTCGTCCGGGACGACCAAAATGTTGACATTTCTTAAAGGAAAATTTTCACATTGAACGGTCCAGCCGTTATTGAGAACTGAAAATCTCAGATATCTCTCAACTGGCTGATTCGCGTATAGATACACGGAGCGTCTCGCTGTTTCTGCGCGCGATTTTTTGGTTGCGCGTGACTTGGCGCGAGACACTACCGTGTTTTTTGACGAATTTATTCTATTTACTATGATAAGATTTTATATTTATTTATTTTTCTGAGCAATTTTTGGGATAGGCAAAATGTGTAAAACTAATTATAATAAAATAAAACGACTACAGAAAACATATGGGACATAATGGGTTAGTCGTTATACCTCACAGTCTTATATTTATTTTAGGTGGTCGTGACAGGATAAATTTAGCATAAAACTTAAAAAAAACAAGGTTCGAAGTAAATGAAATACATTATAACATAGTTAAGACCAGTGTTGGCAACCTAAAAGCCAGGGCCGATCGTACCAGGGCCGTAGAAATATCGTATATCGAATAAAATTATCGTACTTTTAATATTCAATAAACAAAATGTTAAATATGAACAA
The DNA here is from genome assembly GCA_963971435.1 of Lasius platythorax. Lineage (NCBI taxonomy): Eukaryota > Metazoa > Arthropoda > Insecta > Hymenoptera > Formicidae > Lasius > Lasius platythorax. The sequence continues at coordinate 14,949,494 of OZ020545.1, forward strand.
AATGTTATTTATTATTATTAGTCACATGTAATATAATCATATTATATCTTAGTGACGTAATTTTCATAAACAAACAATATTCGCGATTGCATTATACGCCCTGTTTTTATTTCTTTATTGAAATTAAAATCTATTAAACGAGCATATATATTTGGAATTAATAAAATATAAATCTTCTATAATTTATCAATTAAAATATAAAATATAAATTTTCTATAATCTAATATAAATTAAAATATAAAATATAAATCTTAATTTAATTTATAATAATATCATCAAAGTCACTGAAGTCATCGCTTTCATACAAGTTAAAAATTTGTGCACTGCTAGTTTCTTTAATAGTTGTATTTTTCTTTGGTTTCTTTTTTGGATACATAAGAGTTTTTGTCATACGACTATATTCTTGCTTAGATGGTACAAAGCTGACACAATTGCCTTTTCCTCGTTGTTTTGACAAAAGTATGCCATTAATAGTTGAAGTGACTAACTTATTTCTCGATTTCGTTTTGATTAAATTGACCTGACTGAATGTTCGCTCGCAATCTGCATTTGAATAAGGTAACGATAGTACGTCAAGAACAAATTTGGACAATTTTTTGAATGATAGCCCCTGATCACCCTCATCAGCGGTCATTAATTTTGCCCAAAATAAATTAGCATTGTCTTTGGGATCGACATCTTCAGGTAGTTGAAGGAAAGGTAGTAGCCGCCATTCATCGTCAATATCTTGGTATTGTTCAGGAGCAACCAGGCGAGGTAGAACTTTCAGTAATGGCAACAAACTTGGCATGCTATCTCTAGTTTTTCGGAGCATAGCTTTTGACGGACTTAAATTTGATACCAATTGTAGAACAGGATCATCAAAATTGAATCTTTTTTTAATTTGACTACATCCCACGGTAAGAAATTTTACACAGTTTCCTCGAAAGTCTGCTTTCAATCGTTCATTTTTATGAATTGCAGGTGTACTTAACATATCCATTACTTGAACGCCAAAGTATATTTGCTCCGGTAGCAAACGGTTTTCTTCATTAAATGGATCAATATCTTTTAGGCAGGTTTTCCGAATGTAGTCTTTACGTAAATATGTCTCCAAAAGCTCTTGATAAGTGATAGTCTCACACACACACACACACACACATTTTATCATAAAGAGTTGTTAGAACAACTGACTGCGATTGAAACAATTCGTTCAGTTTAGTAAATTTTTGTAGAACCCATTTTAAGAATAAATAAAAAAGTTTTGTAATCGGGTTGTCAAAAGCTTGTACGATTTGTTCAACTGAATGTAGTCGTGCTGTAAATATTTGCTCTCTAAAATATAATTGCAATGCATCCCATTGCTCAAGTATTCTTGTAATAACAGCATTTAAAGATAGCCATCGTGTTTGCGAAGGCCGAAGGATCTTATGAACTTCAATATCAAGAAAATTTTGAAATTCTTGAAAATGATATTGTCTTTTGGCGCTGTTTTTAAATTCATTATAGATATTGCGCGCTAAAGCTTCGCAACTCCGTGGCAATTCTTTACATGCTTCACTAGCGCATAGGTGGAGTGAATGGCATATACATTTAAAAATATATATGCCAGGACACTTTTCCAAAAATCTGGTCGCAACCGAATTGTAGCCTCCCATCATTGTGTTGCACCCATCCGATGCAAACCCTATGATATTTTCGAATGGGATATCATGAGACTCTAACGAGTTACTTAATGTGCTGAATAAATGTTCTGCAGTTGCCACTTTAGCATCTGTATCTTCTCCAAACACCTGGCATAAATCCCTTTGCTGACGATTTGAAGTTCTTCAGCGTCAAAGTATCTGTAAATATTATATATTATCATTCATTGAGAGTAATCTTCGTCAATAAACTTGATTTAGATTTATTATAAATTCATTTTTAATTCGATAAATTACCTCACTATAATGCACATCGTTTTAATTACGGAAATATCTGTACTTTCATATATAAGTACGCTGAAGTAATTCGATCTCAACTTATCCCGTAGATGTTCTTTTTCTGATTTTCCAATAACATTTTTTATTATTGCAGCTCCTTTTGTTGACTTTAATTGCATTCCTTTCACAATTGCAGAGTCGGTCACACATTCTTTAATCAAAGGTGTCAAGTGATCTAAAGCCTTGAAGGATATGTTATGTTCTGCCAAAAAAGCACACAGCTTTAATTCTAATCTTTTAGTGCCCTCGGAATCAGTTTTTGTCTCATTGTCAGTTCTGTTGAAAAACGTATTTATTTTTGGCTGAGTCACCAAAGTTTTATGCTGATGACTCTGAGACTTCAGGTGATTTTTTAATACAGTCAATTCAGCAGTGAAAGTCGTATTGCACAATTGACATTTAGCTTTCTCTGAATCTTCTGGTACCTTTGCAAGCCATGGTTTAAAATTATTGTCTGCAAACCAGGCATCACGGAATTTTTGTGGACGATGTTTTTGACTCGGTTTTATTTTTTTCTTCGGTGGTGTATCAAGAATAGTTTCGATGTTTTCATTTTCTTCTTCGGATTCTGAACGCATTTTGTAAAAAAAACTGAAGAATAAGTAAAATCAATGATAGGTTATAAATTTATACAACCAGAAAAAAAAACTTCGATTGCTGTACCCGTGGCAATCACTAGGAAAATCTAGTCAAAAATAACTTACAAAAGTATTTATTTAAACTATGTTTTGATATTGTCACTGATCCCATTATATAAAGCCGGGTCTACAATAAGTGTAGTAAGCCTTAAGTTGTAAGAAATTAACCAATTATATTCTTCTCACATTCAACTGTGATTGATCAATTCCTTACGGCTTAAGGCTTACTACACCTATTGTAGATCCGGCCTAAAGGCTGCGGTCGAGGAGACGCTAGAGATGCTTCGAAGCATTTGATTGACCAATCAAAACAAAATGAGTAAAGATTTCTTTATCCTGATTGGTTAATGCAATGCTTCGAAGCATCTGTAGCGTCTCCCTGACCGCAATCAAAATTATCGTATTTTCGCGTACGATATTGAAGAGTTATCGTATATCGTATTACATATAGTATTATCGTATGTATACGATAATTATCGTACGGTTGCCAACACTGGTTGAGACGGGCTATTTATTGTTGTAATTTTATTAACCAATTAACTTAATCATTCGTTGTATTATTTTAAGGACCTCATTAAATTTGAATTCTATTGAAATAGCATGAAATAGCTCACACCTAACGCGGTCGGGTCCGTAGCTGTTAGGGTTCACAGTCTGATCTAACGGTATTAAATAATATTAGGTAACACCCAAAAAAAAATTCTATTCTTTAGCGGTTCCCTCTCGATTCTAGAGGATTTTCCTCTGATATACGGTCTCAAGAAGATACTTTAAAATCTAGAGGAATATCCTATAACCAAGAGATACTGGACTTAAGATTACAATTCTCTTAATGCCAGAGCATCTCCTCTTTTTATGAATCTAATATTATTCTTATTTAAAACATTTATAACGATATAAATTAATGCTTAGTGAGGTTGAAAGTAGAAAATATTTGTTTTAATTAAATTAGAGTATAATACTTTCTAGAGTATAATTAGAGTATAATACTTTTTTTATGAGGAATCTTCTCGCGCTCTCTCTCTCTCTCTCTCTCTCTCTCTCTCTCTCTCTCTCTCTCTCTCTCTCTCTCTCTCTCTCTCTCCCCCCTCCCCCTCTCCCCCCTCTCTCCCTCCCTCTCCCCCCTGTCTCCCCCGTCTCCCCCGTCTCTCCCCCCTGTCTCCCCCCTGTCTCTCCCCCTCTCTCCCCCTGTCTCTCCCTGTCTCCCTCTGTCTCTCCCTGTCTGTCTGTCTCTCTCTCTCTCTCTCTCTCTCTCTCTCTCTGTCGTATAAATTTTCAAAAATCACTTTTTGAGTTACTTTTTTAAACCACGTAATCTTGAAATTAAAAATTATTTCAAGCAGTTACGTAATTTTTAAAGTTAGTTAAAAAAATAGATGTTTCTTGAAAAGCCATAAAATTATACATAATTTTTACAGGCATATATATCGTATTAAATAGGTATTATTTTTTTAATGAAAAAACGAAAATTACATTTTTCAAACACATTTAATATTAGAAAAATAAAAATTTTAAAACAAGTATATAATATATTATAAAATATATCAAAATTATATACAGAATGTATCGAAAAGTAAAGCCAATCAACTAGGAGGTGAAAGAGAAGCTTGAGTAGAATATGTAATATATATAAACTTTTCTTGTATTCGTCATGATTTGATAAATACAGCGTGAACTGTTCCCCAAAAAAGATAGTCCCAGTACCCACCGGTGTATTACTAAATTATAGCGAATACAAAAAAGTTTATATATGTGTACATTACGTATTCTATTGAAGCTCTTCTTTTATTTCTTAGTTGATAGATTTTATCTTTTGATACACCCTATATTATAAAGTATATTATAAAGTATAATATTATAAATATACATGTAATATTATTTTACACAAACGCATGACGGAATGTTATATAATTAGAAAAACTTCTTGCTCCAACTCTACAGTGAGAGGGTGTAGGTACTATTAGATCATCAAATTTAATAAATTTCCATTCAGAGGAACCTTCAATCACTTCATAACTACAAAGATGTTCCACAAAATCCACGGTTTCAAACATATATAAAAGAAAATACACAGCATTAGATTTTTCACAATATGTAACAAAGTTTATTCGACCAAATACAGAATAACCAGTGTCTTTGTGGAACGTTACAGCTACACACATTCCTTCTATATAAATAGTACCAGAAATTCTGATCCATGAGAATACCTTTATGATTTCATTTAAATCCTTCGGCAGAACATCACGAAATAATTGGTAATTTTTAATATCTTTAATACTGACCTCTTCTTGAACTCCAAAAGAATATTTTTCACCTAGAGGCTTTCCAGATAAAAATCTGGCACATAAATTCAGCTGATGTTTTATCGCCAAAGTCAAAGGTAAATTTCTGCGAGAATTTGTAACAAGAGCTGCCTGCTTAAAAGGTCTATGTTTGGCTTCCCATCGAAGGCAACTAAACCATAAGGGACCAACTCTACGCATGACTTCAGGATAATGGAGCATGTAATGATGCTTAGGTTTGAGTGTAGCTTGGGGAAAGATAATAAGATATATTTCATGATGTTCTGAAATAAGGGTACTCAAATAACTAAGTGATCGAAGGTTTACATAAGGTGTGGTTACTATGTCTACAATGGATTTTAGTTTTAAATAAAGATGCCAACTTTCAGCATCCTCAGGAACTAAATCACCTAGCATTAATCCAAAATATCTAATAAAACACAACATCTCTGAGGCAGAAAACTTAAGTTTACCAGTTGTAAGGTGCTCTTTTTTAATTTGTGGCACTGCATTACTTAACTCTACAGGACCGTAATCAAAATAAATTATACGATTATTCAGAGTCTCCAGAGAAAAGTATTTTTTATAATATATTAAATCAAAAAGTATAAGTCCTAAGTCATAACCACACACTCCCTCTAAAAGGTCGTGCATAATATCGAAGCTAATGCTTTGTATAAAGGAAAAGCTGCGAATAGCGTCCCAAACGCATTTTTCCTTAATACCAGTCATGGTAAGATCTTGTAACAAAACATTAGCAGCATAATTCTGCATTGTTCTTAATTTATTTGTATCAAGAGCAGTTATAGATGCAATTTCATTCCTGTGATGCTTGCACATTCTACATGGATAGTTTGCATTAAATCCTTCAGACAGGCCACAGATAGAGTGGATTCCTAAGTTGTCACCTAGCAAGAGACACAAACTAAAATAAATTTGTTTCTCTCCTGAGCTAGTTTTTAAAATTAATCCATTTTTTCCAGATTTTTCAAATCTTGAATTATAGGTCTAAATAAATTCATATTTCCATGTACTTTACATTCTGAGAGAAACAAAGAAGCCAAAAATATGTTATCAAGTTTTGAGTCATAATCTTTAGGTATACAAGCAATATTGTAATAAAGTGCTCCTACTTTGTGGTGACCAGCATGAGATCCTGTGATATTATCTGGGTCCATATCGTCAAAGAAAAAAGAAGTGGAAGCACTGTTTTACCATAGAAATGTTTAGCTACTTTTTCCTTTTACATCTCTCCTTGTACAACATATGAAAAAGGCTCATCTGTTTGAGACAAATGCTCTAAGTTCGAGATAATCGCATCAAGGCAACCTGGTAATTCCAAAAAACTCTTCAAAACTTCTTTTATAGGAATGTATTGATCAGTATCAAGTTCATGATTTATTACTATCTTGTTCTTCTGTGTTCTAGGCCTATAGTGACTACCAATCACATAGCTTGTAGGAGCTATATAGAATTTACTTTTTTCAATGCTTTTAATCTTTTATAGTCACTATGGAGACCAGCAAAAATATTATCACATGCATTGAACATAAGAGAAAGTTCATAAAGTTCTTCGTTACTATAGTCAAACTTATTCAACATTTTAAAAACTTTGTTTCTTGTAATGTATTACGATTGTACTCAAGCGTCATCTATAGCGAGAGACACGACACGCGATTAGGGTACCCGCGACGGGCAGCCAGTCTACGCACGACCGAGCTCCGTGCTACATGCAATGTACCGCTCGTTATTATTGGAATACTTATTATACTTAATAACCACTTACGGAGTTTAGTCTATTGCTACCTCTCCTCTACCACTCCGTTACATAACAATTGGCGACGAGTATTAGTTAAAAGAACAAAAAATTCGGGAAAAGTGTATTCGGGAAAAGTGTTACATCACGCGTACTCGAGAAAGACATTACGTAACGTATCGTGCGACTGGGCAAAAACCATATGAGTGACGGAGGATCGTTAGAGTCAATCACAGACGAGAGTGCAGATCCGCGAGTAGGACATCTGTACAAAATAAATAAAAAAGAGGCCATAAAAAAATTAAAGGAAGACTACGGGATCGAGGCAGACTAGAAGACGGACATTAAAATCCTACGACGAACACTAGTAATAAAATTTCGTCAAAGTCTCGCTGTCCCGCGAGTAGAGTGGAATTTCGAGGAGCCGCGCGAGCAAGCTACAACCGAAGAAAGTAAACAAGCCGAGATAGTTAACAAGCGAGTCAAGGACGACGACAATAGACACGAAGAGATGTCGTGCAATAATAATAGACTCGAATTCAAACTGGGAGAGGACGATTGGGAAACATTTATTGAGCGCCTGGAACTATATTTCGTATCGACGGGAATCACCGATGATAATAAACAGGCGGCAATCTTGTTAACACGCGTAAATCCAGAGACATATATGTTAATCCGAGATCTCTGCGCACCTGCAAAGCCAAAAGAAAAGACGTTAGCCGAGCTAGTGAAATTGGTATCCGATCATTTATGCCCAAAGCCGTCGGAGGCAATGGAGCGTTTCAATTTTCATCAAGCGAAGCAATCGGGTACGGAATCCGTGGCTGAGTTCGTAGCACGATTAAAGAAATTGTCACTTCATTGCAATTTCGAAAAGTTAAACGACGCCATCAAAGACCAACTAGTATGCGGCATACGAGATCACGAGACGAAAGTCCTGCTCTTCAAGGAAGAGGGCTTGACTCTGGACAAAGCCATTAAAACTGCAACGGCACAACAAGATGCAAATTGCAATGCAGAGAAGGCCGAGAAGATCACTGAAGGGACAGGAGTCCGAGATGTCCACGCAATTCGATCCGATCAGGGTAGGCGATTCCAGGATGGAAAAAGGAGTTCCAAGGGCAAGCAGTCCAAGAAGTCGCGAGGTTCAGAGACGCAGGGGCGTCCACAGAAGCAACGTACGACGAACGAGGGGAGGACCCCAAGGTGTTACTGTTGTGGTCAGGAAAACCACTACGCACGAGATTGTGTACACCGGTATAAAGTTTGTAACTATTGTAAAACGAAAGGACATTTGCAGGCGGCGTGTAGAAAAGCGAAGTCACAAACTGTAAAGTATTGCGAATCGGAGAGTAACACGAGCGAAACGAAAGAGCCGGAGGATGATTTTTTTGCAATCCGAGAAAACGTATTCGCGTTAAACGATTTTGATGATCCTCTTTTTGTAGACGTAAAGATAAATGGGGTAAATGTGAGGATGGAGCATGATTCGGGTTCGAGGGTAACTATAATTCCAGAATCCGTGTATAACGAGTATTTTGTAAGCGTACCCCTTGAACCGGCATATGTAAAGTTTAATTTGTATGGCGGGAGTAAATTAAAACCGATTGGTAAAATGACCGGGTTAACAGTAAAGCTCGGGAGTAAAAGTAAAACGTTAGATTGCTGTGTTACGCGAGGTAGTGACCCACCCATCATGGGAAGGCAATGGTTAGCTGCGTTTGGGCTGTGGCCACTCCACCTGGAAATTGGGGAAAACATGAAGGGCAAAAGTACACGAGATAAAAAGAAAGAAAGCACAAGCACATGTACACGAAAAAACGAACGCGCGACCGATTGCAAACATGTAGTAAACGTCATGGACATTGAGTGTTATGTAAAGAGATTCGCACGATTGTTTAGCCCAGGTCAAGGACAGTATAATAAAGGAACTTTCAGAGTAGCGTTGAAACCAGATACGGTCCCAGTAGCAATGAAAGTAAGACACGCGCCTTTTGCATTACGAGATAAAATTGAGGAAGAATTGAGGAACTTGGAGAGTTTGGGAAACATTGAAAAGGTGGACGTGAGTCGATGGGCAACGCCTATCGTGCCAGTCTTGAAGTCTGACAAATCTGTCAGGATTTGTGGAGATTTTAAAGTTACAGTCAATCTGAGCATTATTGTCGATAAACATCCATTGCCTCTCATTGATGAAATTTTTTCACGTTTGCAAGGAGGACAGAAATTTTCTCAAATTGATCTATCGCATGCGTACATGCAAATTCCTGTTGAGGAAAAGTCGCGCGAGTGTCTTACAATCATAACTCATTTAGGACTATATCGTTATCGTAAATTGCCTGAAGGGATTGCATCGGGGCCGGGCGATTTTCAAAGGAAGATGGAGACATGTTTACAAGGTATCAAAAACGTGGCTGTATATATTGATAACATATATGTAACGGGAAAAGATGAAAAGTCACACGCTGAGAACGTAACTACGGTATTCGAAAGATTGCAAGAGTACGGTTTTAAAGTAAACAAATCTAAGTGTGAATTATTCAAAGAGAAACTCGAAATTCTAGGTTTTGTCATTGATAAAGACGGGTTGCATAAAGCAAAGTCAAAAATAAAAGCGATTCTAGAAGCACCGAAACCGACAGACTCAAAACAATTGCAATCCCTGATAGGTTTGGTTACATACTACGCACGATTTTTGCCGTATAGAGCAACAAAACTGAAGGCACTTTACGATTGTGCAAACGAGAAAGAATTTAATTGGACAAAAGAATGCGATGCAGCATTCAATTGGGTAAAACAGGAAATAGTTTCACCAAGGGTGTTAGCGCATTATGACCCGACGAAACCGTTAACGTTGGCATGTGATGCATCCGCGTACGGTTTATCAGCCATCCTGTCGCACGAGTACGAGGACGGTACTGAAAGACCAATCGAATTTGCATCTAAAATCATACCGAAAAAAGAGCAAAGTAGGGCGATAATAGACAAGGAAGCAAGCGCAATTGTTTTTGGATTTAAAAAGTTTTATTATTACATTTATGGCAGAGAAATCACTTTGAAAACAGATCATAAGCCTCTAGTTTACATTTTCGGTCAGAAAAAAAATATCCCACCCACTATCGCGAGCAGACTGCAAAGATGGGTCTATTTTTTATCTGGTTTTCAGTATAAAATTAAGTATATCAGGTCTACCGAAAATCTAAACTGCGATGCTCTGTCTAGACTGCCAATTGATGATCCAACCCCGCTTTTTGACGAGCAGTTTATCCATTTACACTACGTTGAGGAAGATTCTGAAATGGTAAATTCGAAGATGATAGCAAAAGAAACTGTGAAAGATAAAACCTTAGTTAACGTTTTGAGGTACACACGCGACGGTTGGCCCGGTAATACAAGCACACTTTCCGAGGAAGAAAAGAAATTTCATACGAAGAAGAATGAATTAACTATCGATGGTAATTGTATTCTCTGGAGCTACCGTGTCGTCGTGCCAAAGTCGCTTCAATCAACCGTCCTTACAGAATTACACACGACGCACCTGGGCATGGTAAAAATGAAATCGATTGCTCGATCGTTTTTCTGGTGGCCGAATCTAGACTCAGAGATAGAAAATCTAGCTAACAGTTGTCTCGTGTGTTTACAAGGAAGAAAGTCTCCTGCAAAAACCTTGTTAATGCCGTGGCCTTGGCCAGATACACCATGGGCACGTATTCATAGCGATTTTCTGGGTCCATTTCATGACCATATGTTTATGCTTGTTCTCGATGCACACTCCAAGTGGCCCGAAGTAATCGATATGGGCACTTGCACTAAGGTTACGAAAGTGATGGCGGAGTTCAAGAAACTTTTTGCGCGATTTGGTCTGCCAAAACATGTAGTAACAGACAATGGCACGCAATATACAAGCGACGAATTTAAAACATTTTTACGTGTAAACGGCGTAAAGCAAAGTTTCTCTGCTCCGCATCACTCGGCCACAAACGGCGCCGCGGAAAATTTCGTAGGCACCTTCAAAAATACAGTGAACAAAGCGATCAAATCAGGAAGAAACTTAAGCTATGCAATTAATTCTTTTTTATACGATTATCGCGCAACAGAGCATTGCACCACAGGGCGCAGTCCAGCTTATTTAATGTACAAGCGCGAAATGCGCACCCGGTTCAATCTCTTAAGACCGTCAACTGCCGATCATGTCGAAATGAAACAACTAGCACAAATTAAAAGTAGTAAAGGTACCCGGAACGAAGTTTTTCGCGAAGGGGAGAGAGTTCTGGTAAAGGATTATGGTGTACGAAACGAGAATCGTTTACTGGGGCAGATAACAAAAAAGTTATCCCCGATAACGTACAAAGTCGATGTGGGCAGAAGGAGGAATTGGAAGCGTCACTCGGATCAGATCATTAAAGGCCCGATTGAATTACGACGATCACAGCGGATCGCGAATTAATCGAAAGAAAAAAAATGAACTGTTTATTTTACCATTGTGAATTCGTGTTTATTTTCTTTCTAAATAAGGTATTGTTACCCTACCAAGTACGATGTTTAATTTTCGCGCATATTTTTGTATTTTGTGAACAATGTTCAACGCGTCCAGAATGTTTCAACAAAAGTAACGGGGAGAAGTTGTAATGTATTACGATTGTACTCGAGCGTCATCTATAGCGAGAGACACGACACGCGATTAGGGTACCCGCGACGGGCAGCCAGTCTACGCACGACCGAGCTCCGTGCTACATGCAATGTACCGCTCGTTACTATTGGAATACTTATTATACTTAATAACCACTTACGGAGTTTAGTCTATTGCTACCTCTCCTCTACCACTCCGTTACATAACATTTCTTAAGATATTTAAGTATCCATTTGATAATAATTCTGAAGCAGCATCAACTATTTGTTGAACATGAGCCCGATTCAAAGTGTTGGAAACATATAATTTTGACACAAAAACAAGCGTGGAGTCTACTAAGGCTTTTTTAACATCATAAACTAAAATTGAATTACTTTCTGATGTATTTAATTCAAGTTCATGCTCATGCACATCAGCATCTGAAATCTGGATATCATTTGATTGTTCTGCTTTAATAATATGACAAGCATCAGAAGATTGAATTTGCTTTTGTGAACAATTTTTATGTAAGGAAGAACATTTGAGTAGATGTCTTTTATATGCACGTAAGGAAGGACAAGTTTTATAACAATTAAATGCAGAACATCTAAGAGCAGTATGAGCAGCTATAACATGGTATACTTTGATGTGTGCCATCAGAGCGTCAATTGAGTAAAATTGCTTTTTACATACAAAACATAATATCTCCATTATGAACAACAAAATTAACCACACAAGAGTTTGAGCTTATACAATTAAACAAATCACGTAATCTATTGCAAAAATAAACAGTCTTTGAATCACAGGCTGATTTCTCCTTACACATTAACTATACACATTAACATTAAAAAAATATATCAATATATTAATTTAAAAATATAATTATACAGAAAAATTTTTAAATAGAATCCTACAAACTTGAAAAATACTCTAAAATTGCTCTATAACGCTGCTGTATCTCTATAAGTTATGTAGCAGTGTACAGTAGCACTGTACAGTAAGAGAAAAAGAGCGAAAAGAAGAAAGAGTTAAAAAGCTATAGAGCTTATAGAGAAAATTTTCTTGCAGGATACAGGGCTAAACATCGTAACTTAGATTTAAACTTAAACTGTAACTGTGGACTTCAGCCACATGTTTGCTAAGTTTCATTTGGAATTTTTGTTCGAAGAACTTTAAAGGTTTTGACAAGCGCACTGACAGTTGAATTCTTTCTATCATACCTTGTGGAGATGCGATACAGAGCTTGCTGAATAAAAAGCCATGCACCTCTTGCTTCATATGAATATTCAGTGTTCAAAACTTGTATTGCTTTGAAACATTGATCGAAGGCTTTCAACACATTGTTAAATTGATACTTGACTTCATCAATTATGAGGTAACAAGCCTCGTAGTGTTCCACTGTAGGCCCAACAAGAAGAACAAAGGGTTGAACTCTTGTTTTAAGCTTTGAAGCCACAGCACGCCTTCGTTGAATAGCTGGGTTTATATCTCCTGGAACCTAGAAAAATAAGATAAAAAAATTACTATTAGATCTCAATTTTACTAGATATTCAGGAAACTTGAGTACATGCTCCATTTTATAAAGGCGAAAGAGAATGCAATTTATCTTCATTGTAATGTTATTTAGAATATGAAAGTAGATTGATACAAAAAAAAGATATTTTTTGGTAAAAATCACAAAATATATAAGTAATATGAAATTTTTTTACTACTAAACTTAACAAAAATAAACTATTATATTTTAAATATCACTTTTTTGGAAAATGTCAAATAATTCTTACTTTTAAGAAAAAGTTATATTTTCTAATCAGACATTAAAAGTATATCTCAATTTTTTCTTAAATGCAGAAACTATCGTTAAAAAATAAATTTTTACTTGTTTAGAAAGTAACTTGTGGCACAAACAATTTCCAGCATATTTTTCACATTTAAATTTCGTATGCCCCTAAAGAAAGTCAATTGAGAATATAATCAAGCATATCAATAAAACTTAACTTACTGTCACATGGAACACAAAAGCATCTCTTGCCTCCGATAGATTCGCTTTTATCTTTTCCCCAGAAGCAAGTCTCTGTTGTTGCCGAGGTGGGACTAAATGCGGAAGTAAGTGAAGAATAACAGCAGTAATAACAGCAGTAGAATTTCCTACAATAGATAAGAAGAGAAAAAAAAAACTTTTACATGAGATACAAGGGTTTTTTTCCAAAATCTTTAATTTTACTTTTATTTATTTATTTATTCATTTTTTGAAAAACACATCATCATCCAACTTCTTCAGTTGTGTTTTTCCATAAGAATCTTTCACTTCTGTTTTCAAAAGTTGTTTGAGAAGGGGAATGAATCTTTCCCACTCCAAAAGAAGTGCTAAATCTTTATCAGGATATTTCTTCTTAAAATCACGATCAAGCTGGAAAATTAAAATATTTATTTTTATGGAGAAATAATGCCAAACAGAATGTTAACACTACATTAATAACATTAAAATATTAACTTACAAGAAGATATATACTTACAAGAGTATATCCTTGAGGTAAAGTCAAAACCTCCCATTGAGAAAAATAATCCGTCACTGAAAGTGGTTTGCCTCCTCCACCTTTCGGATCTAGTAATGTTTTTAGTCTCATAACATAAGTTATATCCCAGTTTTTTAAAACATCAGTCCAAGGTTCCCGACTTACTTTCAGCCATTGAATCGCTGCTTGCACTTCATCTTCGTTTACTAAGCACAATTTTGGCACAAATTAGTTTATTAATATTTTATGAAAAATATTTTTTAGCAGTTGATGACTATCTAAATTGAATTTAAATAATATATATGGTATAAAATAGGCCTGTAACGAGCATATAGTGATGTTTAACAAAGAATTGAATTTATTAAAAATAAAAGATATACATGATTTGTTAGAACGGAACGTTTCGACACTACTTGTGTCTCTTCAGCCGTAAATAAATGAATACATTGATATTGATGATAAATATGATTAAGAAATATGATTGAGAATTATTAATAACAGTGGATCGCCAGATAATTGTTACGTAATTTGGAGTTGACATGATGTTTGTTGTGTTTCTTATAATCACTCACCCTGTGTGGATTTTGCTGGTGAAAATGTGTTATGTGTGTCGGAAACATCGTTGAGGTAGCTTGTACAAACTTTGTTTGTAAAATTGTCGAAAATTAAAATTATAATATAATAGTTATAGTCAATTAATAAAACAATTTAATATATTTAAAGTTATATGAGTGATGAGTCATAATATAATTGTCAGTAAACTTGAAATTGATAAACACTGTTGTTACGGGCGTTCGATAACAGATGATTATCTGTTATCGAACGCCCGTAACAACAGTGTTTATCAATTTCAAGTTTACTGACAATTATATTATGACTCATCACTCATATAACTTTAAATATATTAAATTGTTTTATTAATTGACTATAACTATTATATTATAATTTTAATTTTCGACAATTTTACAAACAAAGTTTGTACAAGCTACCTCAACGATGTTTCCGACACACATAACACATTTTCACCAGCAAAATCCACACAGGGTGAGTGATTATAAGAAACACAACAAACATCATGTCAACTCCAAATTACGTAACAATTATCTGGCGATCCACTGTTATTAATAATTCTCAATCATATTTCTTAATCATATTTATCATCAATATCAATGTATTCATTTATTTACGGCTGAAGAGACACAAGTAGTGTCGAAACGTTCCGTTCTAACAAATCATGTATATCTTTTATTTTTAATAAATTCAATTCTTTGTTAAACATCACTATATGCTCGTTACAGGCCTATTTTATACCATATATATTAGTTTACAACACGAGCTAAATAATTATAAAATTGAATTTAAATACTTTCGGATGTACTCGTATTGGGCTCATTTTCATCATTATGGGCATCATTTTCTGAATGTCTCTGGTAGTTGGCTGGATTGAGTGCACCGAGCCTCCTCAACATAGACTTAATATTTCTCACTTTATCAGCTAATTTTCCTCCTATATTTTTTTGGTTTGCACCATTTGCAAAAGGCTCATACACGTATGTAGTCTACAATATATTTACCAAAATAAAAATTATTTCTACACTCGTGATAATATTAATTACTAGGTTTCAAAATTAAATAAAGGAGTTTTCACCTCAGTCTCAGTTTGAAATAATTCACATATTTTCTTTGGACATGATTTGAAATTCTTCCAAACTAGGGCTATAAAAAGAAATGGGAGATATTAACAACATTAAAAATATGTATAAAGTTTTGACATTATATAGTAAAAAAACTTACTTAATATTAATTTGTATCATACAACTTGCTAATATCTCTACTAATATTCCTCTTGCCACTCCATTTAAAATACCATTATTTTTATAATAAATTAGAACAGCATCACCCTTTAAATGATCCTTTATTTTATTCTCGATATTCTGAAAAAAATATATGATGAAAAAATGTAAATTAGATCTAAATGTAATTAAATACAAAATCATATTCTAATCATCGCACTTTTAGCACTAAATATAGTAATCTAATTCTAAATTTTATGTCACATATAAAGATTGCGTACAATATTATTTAAACTAAGAAATATTAAACAGCCACGATTAGCGTCAAATGTGCAGGAATATGGACTATATGTAAAATTCAGTACATAATCAGGTTTGTATAATAGCTGATAAATGTAGATATCTATTAGAGACATAGTTCTCTTTATAAAGAACTAGCAGATTAACAAAATTGCCATTAACAAAAAAATTTACGATATTAAACTAAATCTGTTTACGTAATAAATGCATCGACTTGTTGTATTAAAAAAACTGCTGATGCAATACATTATTAGATAATTGCATTAATAACAATTCTTCAATTTATGTAGAAGTTATTAGTATTTCTTCTTTCTCTTATAACAATACAAATTACACACAACAATTCAATATATTACTTACAAGCTCTTCAAATTGCGTTCTTGTAAACCACAATGCAAGTCTTTTAGGACATGATTTTTCTAATTTTGACGATAGCTGTCTTTTTTTCCTGTTTTGATCTGCTAGAGGAACTTCTGCTTCAATATCACTCACACTATTTACTCTACTATTTACTCTACTATTTACTCACTAATCAGATGATTCGGGCTGAGAGCAATCATTATTTATCTGTTTACATGTTTCCTGCAATGTTAACATTAAGTATCACAAACACAAGAATTTAGTTACACTGCTAGTTTTATACCTTATAAAAGATTAAAATGCATGTGTGCGTGCGTGCGTGCGTGCGTGCGTGCGTGCGATGAGTGTGTATACATATATGCTCATTCTATTATCTAATTGACATAAATGAGTTCTCACAATATTAAGATTATCTCTATTAACATTATCCACAACTGGCAAACTACAGATTCCAAATTCATCGACCTAAAACGAAATACATATACCCATAAGAAATAAAAAGATTGCGTGCGTTCTACATGCATAATCGTTTGGAATACAAATATGATCTACAAATATTCCTTCTTTGTATCTCTACATTAAACACTAAATTCTTAGAAGTATTGGTTTCTAGAGCATTTCTTCTGCTAAAAAACTCAGCTTGATCACCCCACTTAGGCAATAATTCCTCAGCCTTTTTGGCTGATACTAAAAGTAATCGATCTATGGTGGTTATTGCTTCCCCTAAACACAAAAAAACAGGCATCTTATGACATTTACTATAAAAAGTTCAAAAAGCCAGGAAGCTCAAAACCAAAGTGTGTGTATATATTGTTACGTCCCTGAATATCATCCCCTGTACCGTATCCGGGAAATGGTTGTCAAGGAGGGTTGTTGATAAACAACAGCAGACATTTTGTAAACGGTCGCCATTTGGCAGTCTTTTGACAGCTAATCTGTCAAACGGACGTATTTCTTTAACGCTCTGATTATTGTATTAATTATCGTTCTGTGTTCTTGTTCTGTGTTATTAAAGTTACGTGTTCTTCTTATTATCGTGTTGATTATTTGCGGCGCGAGTGTGGTGAACGAGTGACGGCGCGAAATTAATTAATATCGACTTCCGGACGTAACATTTTGGGGGCTCGTCCGGGATATGTGCGAACAACGAGCCATGGATACGGGAATGGAGCTGCGAGAGATATTCGGCGTTTCGACACGGAAAAGATTACGTGCGGCGACTCCACTTCAAACAGCGGATCCGGACATGGCAACGGGAGCTGCGGCGCTTCAGGTCACAATCAGTGAGATTAAACAGCTTCACGAGGAACGGCTCCGGCAACAGGCTGACTTCGAAGCGATGCTGCGCCAGCGGGATGAAGAACTTCAGCGTCTTCGGTCCCAGCTAAGTCCTTTCCGTAATAGAGCTTCCGGTGATTCGGGGGCGCGGAATGCGGACGCGAGGGGACCGGACGCGCGCGCGGCGATTGGCTTCAAGTTAAAGCCCGATACTTTTGACGGAACGGTGCCGCTGCGAGAATTCTTCTCTTAATTCTTATTAATCGCGCGCGCGAATTGCTGGGATGACGCAACAAAATCTATTGCGTTGGCCGCGAGTTTGAGGGGTAAAGCGCGTTCAATTCTAGAATCAATTGAAAATTTGGAGAGTTTAAGCTTTGAAGAGTTAAAATCAAAATTAGAGTTACGATTCGGAGAGGGAAATATGTCACAAAATTATTATTCTTTATTTACAAATAGAAAACAGAAATTTGGGGAAGAATTAGCTTCTTTTGGTGCTGAACTTGAGAGACTTGCGCGTTTGGCTTATCCGGAGTGCTCTTTCGCGGTGCGGGATAAAATTGCGTGTGCGCAATTTCTTTCGGCATTATCTGATGGTTTTCTAAGGCAAACTCTCCAACTTGAGGGCATAACCTCGTTGAAATTGGCCGTAGAAAGGGCGAAAGCCGTTAAAATTATTCGGGAAGAAAATTTTGAAAGAAAATGGGACGGTTATGGAAAATTTTCCGGAAGAAATTTTGAACAAAAGAATTTTGAGAAGGGGGAGAGGAAGGACGCGCGAAAAGCCGGAGATGCGAAAGTCGCAGAGGGAGAAGGAAAAGGGGGAAATGGTCAAAAAGGAAAATGGCGAGGAAATAATTTTGGTATTAACTCGAGAGAGTGTTGGACGTGCGGAAAGACAGGACACTTCCGCGCAGAATGTCCCAATGAAAAGGGAAACGCGGTTTAGTTGAGCTTAGCGGGGCGAGTTCAACTCGCGAGAAAAATGCCCCGCATATAAACCATTTTGTAGATATTAATGTAAAAAGAATTGATAACAAAGATTTTTGTTATTTTGGCATGTTGGACGGGCAAGGCTGTTCTTTTAAGATAGATACGGGCTCCGATGTTTCTATTTTAAGCAGTAAATTTGTAAAGACAGAAAAAGAGAGAATTCAAGTTAAAAACTATAACATAAGATATCCAACTGGAGAAAAGGTTCCAATTGAATTTAAAGTCAGAGTAAATGTTCAAATCGGAGAATATTCTGTTGAAGTTCCTATGTATGTAGCAGAAATAAATGATGAATGTTTGTTAGGAGTAGATTTTCTTAAAATGATTAACTTAGAAAATGTTTTTGAGTTTGCTTTTGGAAAGTTAAAAGTCTTTAATTGTTCTCGCATTGATAATTCTTTCAATAAAGTCCCATCTATCTTGGAGGAACTTTTTGTTCACAATTCCGAGAATATGGGAGACTCAAAAGAATTGTTTTATGGATTTCTTGTGTGATTATCAAGATGTATTTTCTTGTAATATTATTGCTGGAAATTGTAATGTTGTCAAACATGTTATAAATGTGCAAGATTCTCTCTCCATAAAACAGGTTCCCCGACGAATTCCAATTCAAATAAGAGGAGAAGTAGATAAAATTATAGATGATATGAGGACTAATGGAGTAATTGAGGAATCGCAAAGTCCTTGGGTTTCCCCTGCAGTTTTAGTAAGGAAGAAGGATGGTACTATAAGATTTTGTGTGGATTACCGGAAGTTAAACGCTATTACGGTAAAAGATTCTTATCCTCTCCCAAGAATAGACGATATCCTCGACCAGCTCTCAGGTAATGCTTGGTTTTCGACGCTTGATCTGAAAAGTGGTTATTGGCAATTAAAAATCCGTTCAGAAGACAGGGAGAAAACGGCTTTCTCAATTGGCAGGGGACTCTGGCAATTTACAGTAATGCCATTTGGACTGTGTAACCGCCCCTGCAACATTTGAACGCTTGATGGAGAAAGTTTTACGGGGATTATTGTCAAAAATTTGTTTGGTTTATCTGGATGATGTGATTATTTTCGGGAAAAGTTTTGCTGAAATGTTAGAAAATCTCAAAATGATATTTTCAAGATTGCGAGAGGCAAATTTAAAAATAAATCCAAAGAAATGTGTTCTTTTCGGTAAAAATGTTAAATATTTGGGACATGTAGTTTCTGCAGATGGCGTTACAACAGACCCCGAAAAGATTGCCACTGTAAGAAATTGGCCGACTCCCCACACTAAGAAACAGTTACATAGTTTCCTCGGTTTCTGTTCTTATTACCGCAAATTCATTAAAGGATTCTCTTCTTTGGCAAAGCCTCTTTTTGTATTAACAGAGAATCAAGTTAAATTTGTATGGGGAGAAGAATGCCAAAATGCTTTCGAAAAGTTGAAACAAATGTTGTCCTCTTCCCCGGTACTTTCTTTTCCAAAGGGGGAGGACGAGTTTATTTTAGATACAGATGCTTTAAATATTGCTATTGGTGCGGTTTTATCTCAAAAACAGGAGGGAAAAGAGAAGGTCATCGCTTATTTTAGTCGGGTGCTCAGTAAGGCTGAGCGTAATTATTGCGTAACTCGACGGGAATTGTTGGCAATAATTAATTCTTTAAAATTTTTTCGTCACTATCTTTTAGGACGAAAGTTTTTAATTCGTACAGATCATATTTCTTTGAGGTGGCTTATGTCCTTTAAGGATTTAGAAGGACAGTTAGCATGTTGGCTGGAAGGACTCCAACAATACGAATTTGAGATTGTTCATCGGAAAGGGCAATCTCACAAGAATGCCGATGGACTGTCCCGACGGCAATGTGAGTCGTTCGGCTGCGAATATTGTGCTAGGATAGAGAGGAAAAGCACGGAGGAAGCAGAAAAAGCAGTCGCTCGCCTGGTGCTTGAGGAGGAAAATTTGGAAGAATGGCGGAAAGGTCAAAGGGAAGACCCGAGCATTTCAATTATTTTACGAGGAAAGGAAATGGGAGTACGTCCGGGGCATTCGGAGATAGCTGCTCAGGATGTTTCCGCTCAAATTTATTGATCATATTGGGACGCTTTAACCGTGCAAGATGGAATTCTTTATAAAAGATGGGAAGCCCCGAATTTAAAGTTTAGTTTCCTACTACTTGTGGTTCCTCAGAAACGTGTTTAAGAAATTTTAGAAGAGGTACACGATTCTCCGTCAGGAGGACATTTTGGAGTGAATAAGACCTTAGAAAAGATTCGAAAGCGTTTCTATTGGGCTACATGTAAACAGGATGTTGAAGACTGGTGTAGATCCTGTAAGGTTTGTGTTGCTAGGAAGGGCCCTGCAGGGAAGGGGAAGTCCCCACTACAAATTTATAACGTTGGTGCTCCATTCGAGAGGGTGCAAATGGATATCCTCGGTCCACTTCCGACAACTACATCCGGGAATAAATATTTACTTGTCATCTTAGATTGCTTCACCAAATGGGTAGAAGCTTTTCCTTTGAAGAATATTAGGGCGAAAATGGTGGCAGAAGTTTTTGTAAATCAGTTTATTTCCAGACATGGAGTTCCCACGGAAGTTCATACCGATCAAGGGAAAAGTTTTGAGTCAAAACTCTTTGCAGAATTGTCGGAACTACTCGGAATCAGGAAGACGAGGACCACTGCTCTGCATCCTCAGTCGGACGGCTAGGTCGAACGTCAACATCAGACTATAATTTCTTATTTAGCGAAATATATTTCTGAAAATCAGAAGGATTGGGATCGTTGGATCCCCATGTTTCTTTTGGCATACAGATCTTCGAAGCATGAAAACACCGGCGTGACTCCTGCGGAATTATACTTCGCCCGAGATCTCAGGTTACCCGTAGATTTATTGCGGTGAAGTCTTCCAAAGCTTCAAGAAGAGGAGTCACCTTTGGTGGGAAGTTTTGTAAAGAATTTAAGAGAAAAATTAAAGGACATTCATTCCAGCGTTAGGGAACGGATGAAAGTAAAATCTTCTCGAGTAAAGGCCTGGTACTATCGAAAAGCCAGGCAAATTCTTTTTCAAGAGGGACAGAAAGTGTGGTTTTATAATCCTCGAAGAGTTAAGGGGAAAACCCCGAAATTACAAAGTAATTGGGAAGGTCCTTTCCAAGTAGTGAAAAAGTTTAGTGATGTGGTATATTGCATTCAAAAGACACCTAAGCATAGAAAGAAAGTAGTTCACGCTGATAGGTTAGCTCCTTTTTCTGAAAGGACGATGTTAGAGTAGGACGGAGCCCGGAGAACTGCTTATACTAAATTATTTTAATAAAAAGTTTTATTGAATTGTTCTTTTACAGATTAAAATTAAGTTGAGTTCTGTGTTTCTGCGTGTTATTTGTTTCTGTCCTTAGAATGAAGCTTCTATTCAGACAGAGAACTACCCAGGAGAACTACTTATTCTTTTTTTAAAGGAAGACTGTCTCGCCCACGGTTTTTGATCCGTGGTCTTCCCGTGGGACGAAGGGCAAATGCCGAGACAGGGGCATGAGGAGTCTTCTTGTGAGGATGTTGGGTCCACGGAGGATACCCCTCTTTTGCCCGAAGACGTGCGGACATCCACATAAGACGATTAGACGTAGAATCGAGAATCATCGAGGTTGATTAGGATCAAATAATAGCGGCGCTCGGTAACCTGCAGCATCAGCTCAGGATAGAGCAAGAAACCGTTATGGTACCCTAAGGTCGACGATGTTTTCGTGAAGCGGGTTCGACGGCAGTATCCTGAAGATTCCTGGTTGGTATTTGATTGGGGCCGAAAAAAAACGCCGCTCGGTAACCTGCAGCAGCAGCTCAGGGTAGAGCAGGAAGTCGTTTTGGCACCCTGGGATCAATGCCTTGGAACGTGAGGACAACGGTCAACCCATACAACTTTGGAAACAATTGTCGGGACGACAATTTTGAAGGAAGGGGGCAGTGTTACGTCCCTGAATATCATCCCCTGTACCGTATCCGGGAAATGGTTGTCAAGGGGGGTTGTTGATAAACAACAGCAGACATTTTGTAAACGGTCGCCATTTGGCAGTCTTTTGACAGCTAATCTGTCGAACGGACGTATTTCTTTAACGCTCTGATTATTGTATTAATTATCGTTCTGTGTTCTTGTTCTGTGTTATTAAAGTTACGTGTTCTTCTTATTATCGTGTTGATTATTTGCGGCGCGAGTGTGGTGAACGAGTGACGGCGCGAAATTAATTAATATCGACTTCCGGACGTAACAATATGTATTATGTTTAATTATAATTATATATAAGATCTAGTCTCTTTTTATTCTCTAAATATTATTTTAAATTTCTTATATTTGCAACAAAATAAATACATACAATATATGAAACAAACGAAAAGAGGAAAATTAAAAGAATAAAAGTATGAACAATGCAGCTGAAAAAGAGATTTATTAACAATATGTAATATTGTACAAATACAAAGAAGGAAAATACTACCGCACAGAAGAACATAATGATATCATTCAAAAGTTGAGATTTTATATTATACTTTCTCACACGTATACACGTATAGCACTCACGTAG
Organism: Lasius platythorax; assembly: GCA_963971435.1. Classification (NCBI taxonomy): domain Eukaryota; kingdom Metazoa; phylum Arthropoda; class Insecta; order Hymenoptera; family Formicidae; genus Lasius; species Lasius platythorax. The sequence goes on from OZ020545.1 coordinate 14,972,519, forward strand.
AAAACTCGCGTGAAACATTTAGCGAACTAGATCTACAATAAGATATAGTCGCAGGGTCGTAATAATACTCACTCTTAAATGCGGGCCAGTAGTCGCCTAAATGTGCTACTATTAAAAATTCTTTAACTTTGTTCATCATTTCTTTCGAAGAACACTGCACTGAAACACAACCTGTCACGACACGCACTGACTCGCACAAAGCTCGCTGCTCGCTGCCTTTGTTTGGTGGCGCGTACGTAGCGCAAATAAATGACAATCTTTTTTGAACAAATACACATGCCGCGAGTATCTAGCATATCCTCTTATTTCAAGAGGCTATTCATGTTACTATAGTGGAATTTCCTATAGAGGAATTTATTCTTGATCATAGCTCACGCGTCCATTTTTTTATAGATGGATACCTATGTGTTAAAGAGGAATATGCTTCCTGTAAGATTTTCTGTTTAGAGGAAATGCTTAGAGGAATTCCCCGCTTACGAGTAGAATATTTTTTTTTCAGTGAACAAAGATGGGCGGCAATTAATTTATAGAAATTAGTATAAAATACGAAATAGTATAATAATTATCGAAGGAACTCAGGGGTGAGAAGTTGGAAGGATTCTGGAATTAATTTGTAAATGAAATCAAGGAATCGAAGAATTCAATAGAAAGAAAAGTTATCTCAAACAGAAGATGTTTTGAATAATTTTGATGATATTAACTTACATACATTGACGAACAGGAACGACTTCGACAATTTCTTAATTGAACAGTTCTCCTAATTTGATCGATTCTTTAAAGTAACTATATCGATAATGATAAATCTGATTGTCAGTGGCGATCTGACCCTTCGAGGGAACGATTCTAGGACAATTACGAGCACATGGATCGTCTCACAGTCTTCCATAGATATTGCCGACAACTTGTCGCTTCGCTCATGTGCCAATGGTGGGAGGATTCCAAATCTACAATTTTGCGCATGTGCTCTCACCGATTTCGACATTAGCTTGATCTATTCGGCGAATATCTGTCTATCCTCGTCGATTTCGCAGATCGAATGGAAGAGTGGCAGGTCCCTTCCTTGGCCTAATACTTCGCTGTTATGAATCATTCCCCGCTGATCGCTGTACGATACATTTATAAGGCCGCGTTTACCGTGAGAGCACAGCGACGCGCGCGCATCTCAAAATTCACACGAAATCATTAGAGGTCGCGTAGCGTTCACCTTAATAAATAAAATAGTCACCTCCAAAACTCTGATAATCATCCAAAGAAATCGTTATCATAACAATCTTAACAAAGAACGACAAAAAACAACGGTAGCAGAAATCTCGAGAAGATTCTAGATCTTCTTGTGTATAAAAGCGCAGAGCACAACCGTAGCGCGCCTTTTGTCTCTCGATTACTCGTGAACAGAACGTATGAGTTCATTCGAAATTATCTCATCGCTTATAATTAGAATTCTGATTAGTAGAGTCGCTTTGCTCTAAAGATCCGTCGCTCGCGCAAGAAATCAACAAACAATTAATAACTGTATATAGTGTATTGTACAATTAAAACATTAAGTTCGTTAAAACACTGTGTCGTTCATTAAAGTGTGTCTCGTGATTGTTCTACGCTCGTCATCCTTTCACGGTCTCGAATAATCGCCTTCTCATTTATCTCGACCAACTGTCGAGTGTCTCTAAATAATGAACTTATTGTCGAATTATTTCATCCAAGATTATGCGTTTTCTGTTCGTTTAACAATAATTTTGATGACTACAATAATTTTGTCGGTTTTTCCACTTATTGTTAGAGGTATCTAGTACATATTAAAATTTTATATACAGGATGTCTGATAAAGATTGTGTCAACGCTCGTGAGCAGGTAGAGCACAGTAAACTAAACAGAAAAGTCCTTTACTATTTTACAATTTTCGCAATAATTATTGAAATATTAATTAAAAAGGATTGGCGAATGAGCGTGCGTTTTGCGCGGTTAGAGCGTAGGACGTACATTCTAGGCTTGCCAGCGGCGAGTCGCACGACAACGAAAAGTTTGGTCGTGCGACGAGGGGGCAGCGACCATATGCGCGAGCAGCGAGCGGGCAGAAGCGGCGCGAGACGCTGGGTTCCCGCCGATCGATAATTGTCTTGCGTTATTAATAAAATAATTTTATAGCAAGAAAATGTAGTAGTGCTATCATTTTCTCACCACCTTGAGGTAGATAGCATGGCGCGTTTTTTTAAAGTAGTTTCCCTAATAGACCTAATCCATTAATTTTTTAATACAAAAACTGTTCAAAATACTTCCCTCATTCTTGAACACAGTTCCGCCTTTCGAACAGTATTGCGCGTTGCACGATGCGCCATTTCCGGCGTGATAGTATTAAAGGCCGCTATAAGATTGCTTCACGTATCTCTTCTGTACCATCACGCCGGTGCTCAACTAAATACTTAATATAGCCCCATACAAAAAAAGTCAAGCACATTAAGGTCTGGCGATCGTGCCGGCCAAGTGATAGCATCCTCTCAACCCATCTCTGCCCGTAGGTGGAGAGGGACGTCCTCTAGGAGCAGAAGTAACTAATTTTTCAAAAAGTTTGCATGTTTCCCCATTAAGACGGAACGGAAGAAAATATAGGCCAATCTGAAAACCGTCGACAAAAATGTTAAGAACATAAATTTGCGGGAAAAAATTCTTTAACACACATGACTACTCAATCAACACTCTGTTCGCGATTATTCCTGTCTATACATTTATCATTCAGCGATATTGAAAGGTGCCCTGGTGAACGGCGTGCGGATTTTCTTCAATAAAAAATTGTGGGAATTACGCACCCTGTTCGATGTGAATGTAGCCTCGTCTTTCCCGCAAAATGCTGCTGAACTCGCTGAAAATGATGCGAGTGCAATGCATTTTGACGTAAAGTACGATGCACTGCGTATCGCGAATAATCGACCGCACGAGCTGTATTTCTTTTGTTTTTTTACGTTTTTCTTTTGTTTTGGTTTCTTACTTACACGTCTACACTCGATAGTAGTTAAATAAAAATCATCATTTTTTTTAAACCATCGAAAAATTATTTATTTGATTTAAATTACATTTTTTAATTTTTTACTAAACTTTTATCTGGTATTTTAAGCACACAGTAAAAACATTTTTTTGTATTTGTGTTGAAATCTACATTTAAAAAGTAGAAATTTTGTTAAATTTTTAACGTTTTCTAGTGTTAATTTAACATATTATCGTTATGGTATTTTGACTTTTCTGTGTTGAGTTAATTCACTGTTTCTAAAAGTCAAAATAACACATTTTACATATAAATGACTTTTACATATGAATGAAACTTGTTCTTTTTCTCACCGGAATTCGATGATCATATAATCCTCGTCTTGCCTGAACTGTAGCAATGAGGCATTCATTATAATCCTCTGGATCACTGTTTATTTAACTCGTTGGCGATGACTGCTCCTTTTGAACTGTTAAAAAGATTTATTTATTAGAACTGCTGAGTCTAGTATTGATAACACAGAATTATTACAAGTTGCGACTGAAGCATTTGTTATTAGAATACTTATTAATCTTAGCGATGTTACAGTCGTTTATATGTAAAAGCTGCGTATCCTCGTCAAAAAATTGGAAACATGTTCCAATAAGCTTGCGCTCAATAAGCCCCTAATGAGCCAACCAAAATATCCACACGGATAAAAATTGAGATAAGAATCGGATAAAAATTGAGTGTAGTGTACTTTGAAGTATTTATTTCTGATTTCCCTCAGCCAGCGACTGGTGAGGCGTAAGCGCGCGCGCACCCCACCAAAAAGAAACGTAACTCGCGATAGGTAATTGCGGATTAATTATGGGTTTGCTTAGCCTAAAGTATATTGTCTACCCTTCATTTTGAGCTATTGTCGAATTTTCTAACACATCGGATTCATCAGCTATATTTTGTCAAAAATGGCCAATGTTGGAAATTCAAGCTAAAGAATAACGATTAGTCGAGGCATTCCTGCACCGCATACCCATGGTTGGGTAAATAATTTACGACAAAGTATTATAAGTATTATAAGTATAATTAATGATTTAAATTTAGCACCGGTAGCCAGCGGGCTCGCGCTACGCGAATCGCGCATCGATAATCACAGCACGCTCTCGCCGCTCGGACCGCCCCGCTCGCAAATCACGAGGCCGAGATACGGCCGTCGCTTAAAATTCGAAAGGAGGCAACTTTCGCGACGTTTTGACAACAAAACAAATCTGCCATCCGACTTTCTAGAAGATTCATTATGATATCATCAGCTTTTGTCTCGGCGGAGACCAAAAGTGACTTCTCACTGCCGGGAATCTTCTAGAAGGTTGGCGGAATAAAACAGGCCTGCCACAGACGGCCGGGCGTACTTCGCAGTAGCACTTAGAGGCATTATCACCGCAATTTCAGATCGTTTTTCGGACCGCACTTCTGTCGCGTCCGAGATCGCCGAATTCGCGATAATCTTTTTGCTTTCATCACCACGTCGTCAGGTTTTTTAACTCGCGTAAAGTTCTGCATTTTTTGTCTGTAACACTTAGTTTTTTGTGACTATTAAACGCATTTAAGAAACTGAATTCACCGCCTCACTATTTTTTCACACACTCTCGTTCCGGCACACTATCACCGGTAATTGTCGATCCTTTACTGTATAGCCAAAAACACGTTTTTTTTGCAGTTTTGACCTCAATTTTCTTAAAAACCAAATGTGATAGAAAAATTTCACTGCCAGATTTGGATTCAGCCGGCAAAAATCTACGGGAAATGACTCGAGAAACTCAATCCGCATCTGACATGTCGACCAGTGTATTTAATCCGCCACATACCGATGACTACTCCTTTTCATAGCCGTCGGGTTTAAGTAAAATCCATGATTCAAATTGATTTGTGAACAAATTCTAACCTCAAAATTGTATATTCTTATTTATATTCTCCGCTTCTTGCATGTATTAGATTTTACTTGAAAAACGCAAATAATATTATTAGAAATACTTACAGGTGTTGTATTTTTATTGTCCTTCATCCTTAAAATATTTAATATATTAGCTGCAATTAGCTTTTCAGCTTCTTTTACACATACATGTAACGATATACATGAGTGTGCGATTCGCTCGAATAATGAATTCAGCGGATCGTCTGTCATTGGTCGGAGTTTGATACGCCCGATACGCGTCATGGGACGTCACCCTTATGGTCTATCCGCGCGAAACGCGCGCTCATTCGCCAATCCTTTTAATTATTATTTCAATAATAATTGCGAAAATTGCAAAATAGTAAAGGATTTTTCTGTTCAGTTTACTGTGCTCTACCTGCTCACGAGCGTTGGCACAATCTTTGTCAGACATTCTGTATACTATTTGGACATCCGCGGGAACTCCCATCGGTTTACGTCGGTTTACGTCGACGTTGAGGAAAGTAAGATCGTATGATCATGCATCCAACAGCTTTGTTCATAGCTCGTTTCCATTCATCATCATCTTCAATCAAACCTAAACATGCTGCTGAAAACGATTGACAAACCTCTCCACTTACAGTTTTTAACTTATCAAAACGTAGCTCTCTTTACTGTGAATAATAATAGTCGTAAATGATATAATTCAGTTTGTGTTGGACTAACGGAATACATTCGTCCTATGCAATTATAATGACTCTTGCGTTTATTCCACAACGCGATACATTTCTACCATCAATTTTTTCTTTTTTAAACGTATAATAAGGTGGAATTTCTATATACAAATATTGTTTTGCTTCTTCATCGCGAGAATTCAATGCAAAATAATCTATTAACATAGTAACTTGATTTAAAGCAGAAGTCATAGCTTCTTCAATTGCTTCGTTTTCAATTATAATATTTTGTTTATTAGGAGGATGGACGGGTAAACGTACGATAGTATGGCTTTCACCTTATAACTTTTTTATCTCAAGAATATGTCAGCTTACTTCTATAGGTCCAACATAACGAGCTTCTATAAAATTGCGTATTTCATCATGATCTATAATTATATTTTCTGTTATTGGTTCAATTGTAATAGCAGCAGCATTATGTCCTTTGTAAATATATTTATACAAATATTTAACCGATTTGATACTTGAAACAACTTCAACATTAATATGACAATTAAATATAATCGATAAAATAGGACAATATGGAACTACATAACGATTATCAACTATATATCCACCAGGACGTTCAAAACTTTTGCCATTATCTCGTCGACGATAATAAGGATAAGCATCTTCATCCATTCTGGTCTTTTCATAATACGGTTTAGGATAATGTTTCGAACATTTTCCATCTACCAAACACCAATCACCACAAGGTCCATGAATCATATGTCTCATAACTATGTCGTGTAAAGCATGATTTTCACAAGGATCAGGAATTTCAGCAGATATATATTTGTCAATGATCTGTGAAGTTGTTATTTTGAAATTGTAATTTAATGTAACTAACATGTGGCAAACCGCGTTTTTGAAATTTAATAACATATACGTACAAAGGCTGCTACTTCTCCGAAAAACTTTTGCTTAACTATTAAATCAATTAAATAATCTTTTTTAATATTAAAAACACGAGCACAAATGTCAGATCTATCAGAAGCTTGTTGACCAGGCAAAAGATTTTCTTCAATTTCACGCCATTTTGGATTACAAGTCATTGTAATGAAAAGATCTGGTTTACCAAATTTACTAAATTGCCATTGCATCTTGATAATTTTGTAACATATTACGCGGTGATCCAATAAATTTAAATGGAAGTATAACCATCTTTCCAATACGTCCATCTAAATTATTCGCCATAGTTTGTATATGTATAATCTCTTAAACCTTGGTATGTTTCAGTATGTAATTCTTTTTGATGATCTCTACAATAATTTATTCTGTCCTTTTCAATTTTTACATAACTGTCTACAAGTCCACTTGAAATAAACGACGACCTAATAAAAAGACGTTTTTATCATGAATAGCCATGCGATATTTAATATACTGGTCTCTAGTTATTCGTTTATTATTATTTAATTTTGTTAAATTACAATGCCACCCTTGAGTACCATATGGATAAAATAATGGATATATCCATGGTTCAACATTTGGGTTCATAGTACTAACTTTTTGCAAAGTTTTAGTATTTTTATTACGTATTGTAACGTATGATTCTGGAATTTCTCCATCAGCAGTTGTATAAAAAACAACAGCAACTTCATTAGTTCTTTGAGCATTATATCGACGTCGATCCATACCTGGTTTTAAAGTAAATAATAATTGTAATTCAGGTAATAAATTATCAGACTCAATTTCTAAACGCCGTTGATTTTCTAATTCTTCACCCATCATTTGATAAGATTGAGCAAATGCATTAGATTCCCGCATTATATGTTCAAGGTTTTGTACAATTTCAAAATTTAAACACGAATTTTGACTAAGACGATGATCAATCGCTTCATTTGAATTTACAATAAAAAGTCGGCCGTAAGTAGGACTTTCATTTTGCGCAGCATATAGGGCTGTATTTATTTGATAATAAATCTGTCCTTGTATTTTGAAGCAATATGGATTAGATCGCCTGTTTTGAAAATTAATCAAATTAGCGTTAAATGATGCAAATGAAAACGAACTATTGTAACTACGAATATGTTGGAAGAAAGCATTAGATTTTGCATGACTACCATCGAATAAAGTACGAAGGAATTGGGGAAGCTCAGGCAACGATTGCAAATATACTGCACCGTGATTACAACAATCATAAAAAGAATTTTTTTTATTAGATATTTTTTCAGCTGCAAAGTGTTTGGCGTTACAATGAACGCAGTTTACATTCATGGAACCAATATAGTATTCAACTATGTCGCCAATTAACGTTGTATTATTAATATTTAAACGAGGCTGCTGTTATTCTTGGTAATAGAATTGATATCCTGCGCGTTGTTGATATAATGGAATAGTATTTGCAGAATTTTCTCCAACTATTTCATTATTCAATTCTATTATACGTTTATCATGTATATTGCCTGTAATGCAATACCGTAATTTCTTTCATCAACTGTTTTCGATAAAACAGTATCAGTGATTACTGTTTTCGCGTTTTGACGACGACAACGTTGATTCTCTGCATTTCTTTCAAGACGTCGTTGTCGAAATTGTTTCTCTTCTTCCACACTGTGGTTTACTTTACGTTTTGGCATTTTCAAAAATTTCAAAAAGTTTGATATTAATATTTATTAACTAATAATTAGTATTTAATATTTAATAGGTAATGTTTACTATTTACTATTTAATATTTAATATTTTTAATAATTAATATTTAATATTTTTAATCAATATTTAATATTTTATATATATATATATATGTATATGTATATACATACATACATACATACATACATACATACATACATACAGGGTATTCGAAAAGTGTGAGACCCCCCTATTATCTAAAAAAGAACGCACTTTCACGGAAAATGACTCCAACAAAAGTTGTAGGGCTCTAAGTGGCGCATTATGTAATAATATTAATATGACCTTGAATAGCACCGTCAAGGTCACAAAAAAATCACTTTGAATTTTTTAAATGGAATCCTCTATTTTTCATTACATATTCTTGTAGCTTACCTCGAGAGCTTTTCAAAACACTATAATTAAGTTATTTTTTATTAAGTACTTTTCGAGTTATAAGGCTTGAAGTTTACAGTATTTTGACAAAATAAAATACAAAATATCGTGTAAAACATTCAGTTTTCGGTAATCTTACCTTAATACTTTTATGCATAGAATAATAAGACCAATCAATTGATGTAAAGAAAACACATAATTGCTTTCAAAAAAACTATGCAGCTGCATGTTGCAAATTACATACTTTTTCTTAATAGCAACTGTGTTTTTTTTACACCAATTGATTGGTCCTATTATTCTATGCATAAAAGTATTAAGGTAAGATTACCGAAAACTGAATGTTTTACACGATATTTTGTTTTTGTCGCCATCGCCCTCAATACGAAAGGGTCCCGAAATCCGTACCGGTCTTCTTGAGGGCGTACGTGATTGATTATATATATTCAAAAATAGGGATTTAATTAAGTAAGGAAAGTAGTATTTTGAACTTTACTGTCTCGATAGGGCGGCTCCGCCGAAATGGAATTAGTCAAGGGTCAGACTTTTAAACTGTCCACCGACAAGGCATACATGGAGAAAGGAAACGCACAGGTTGTTTACGTCGATTACGAGAACATCTCGAAGGTGTTGAGAGTAGGGAATCGCGTGTTTGTGGATGATGGCTTGATCTCTCTCATCGTCTCCGCCGTTAGTGAGTTTCAGAAATCATTGCAATTTTACTTGTTTTTTTTTGTGGAAATTGCATATTTTTTAAATTTAAAATATCTAAAAAATTGTAGCTCTATAGAACGACAAATGATATTTCGCGATTTGAATGTTAAATATTTTGCATTTAAACATGCGGGTCATTTATTTCGAAAATAGTAAATAATATTTGAACAAATTTCGAATTTTACGAATTTGGGATACGGATATAAAAATTGATATAGTGAATGAATGAATGAATGAAAACTTTATTCTTCCCCTTGGGGATTGAAGGCGCTTTTCCGAGGAGCGTACCCCAACCTCTTACATTCTCCCACATTTTTCCTCCTTTTAACAAAATAAAATAAAATAAACTAAAATAATACAATGTCGTATAACATACATAATACAAAAAGAAAAAAATACAGACCGCTCGGATCTTAAAAATAAAAATAAAAATGAAGATACAAACAAAAACAACAAACAGAAAGAAAATACTAATCAAAATACCAATACCCTATCTCCATCACGCAACCTTGACAATCATACCTTCCTCCGCCACACGCCTCGCTTTCTTAAGTTATCTTATCTTATCTGCTTTACATAAATCTTACAACTATCTTACACTCTACCTAACTATTCTACTCTAAAGAGAGAGATCCGCTTCCTAACTATCTCCTCGGTTCACGGTTCCATCATACACTCTCCACACTCCACCATCATACTTCCACTCATCCTCCTTATTCTCTCCCTTCTCCTTCCCCCTCTTCCCCTCCCTTCATCCTTCTGTCTTCTAGCTTTCTCATCCACCATTCCCCCTCTCCCTCTTTCGTCAGAATCTCCCCCATTCTTACCCACCAGTTTTCCCCTTCCGCTCCCCCCATACACTCCCCTAGCACATGTTCCCATGTCTCCTCTCCCCCCACATATCCTACACCTCCTTTTTTCCTCCTCTTCCCAATATCTCGCACCTCTCATCTCATTGTTCAACCTAAATCTCATCACCCTCCTCCACCTGCTTTCTCCCCACCCCTTCTTCAGGTATGCCGGCACCCCTTCCTCCTTTACCTCCCCATACCATCTATTGTATCTGGATTCCCTAATCCTTCCCCATCTTTCCTCCTTTTGCATCTCTCTATCCCTTTGCTCCCACCTTTCATACACTTCCTCCCCTCTTCTTCTCCTCTCTTCCATCTCTCCCACTCCTTTACCCCTTTCCTCAAACAATTCCTTCCTTTCCTCTTCCCATCCTGATAATTCCCCTCCCTCCCCCATCCTCTTTTTCATTTCCTCCCAACACTTTCTTGCTAAACTTCCACCTCTCCCCTCCTCCAGTTTTCTCTCGAACCCCACCGCTCTTTTCCCTGCCTCTAACCTGAACTTATCTTTCCCAATCTCCTCCCTCACCATGTAACCCGGCGTACACCAATCTACTCCTAACGTCCATCTAACCCATCTTTCTTGCATCGCCTCCACCTCCCTCCTCTCTCTCCTTCCCCAAATCTCTGCCCCGAACTCCATCACTGTCCCTACCAACCTTTCACATAACCAAATCCTCTTTTCCCAATCCCCTCCGAACCTCCTCTTTCCTATCCCCCGCACTTGCCTTATGACTGCCCCTGCCTTTCTTACTCTATCCTTTACCTGAGCTTCCTGTCCTCCATTCCTCTGTAACTTATATCTTAAATATGTAAACTCCTTAACCTCCTCAATTATCTTCCCCTTCCATCTCCACTTCACCTTCCTCATCCTCCCCCCTCCTTTCCTGAATCTCATTACCTTAGTTTTTCCCACATTGATCTCTAGCCTTTTCCTGTCCATGTATCCTTCAAATTTCCCTAGCATATGCACCATCCCCTCCTCATTCTCTGCTAACAAAACCATATCGTCGGCATAGGCCAGACAATGCACTTTCTCCTCTCCCAGCTTCACCCCACCCCATCCTTTCTTTCTTAACACTTCCTTCACATCTGCCAGTACTATGTTAAATAAGTATGGACTCATTGAACACCCCTGCCTCACCCCCCTCGCCGTCCAAAAATTCTCTCCTATTTTCTCCCCCACCCTCACTTTATTCCTTGTCTCTCTATACACCTCCTCTACCCTACACCTCAGCTCTTCTCTAACTCCTCTCTCCCTCATTGCCTCCATCAGTACTTCCCTGTCCACCGAGTCAAATGCCGCCTTCAGATCTACAAACGTCGCTACCACCATTCCTCCCTTCCTAATTAGCTTCCTATTCACCAGAAAGTTTAACACATAAATATTATCTATAACCCCCATTCCCTTTCTAAATCCTGTTTGACTCGGCGGAAACATATCTTTTTCCTCAATCTCCTCCTTCAACCTTTCTGTCAGTACCCCTATGTACACTTTGTACACTGTCAGCATCAACGTCACCCCTCTATACGTCTCTACCCTCTTCCCCGCTCCCTTTTTCACCAATGGTACAATTATTCCATCCTTCCACAACTCCGGCCACCCCTTCCCCCTCCACACCCTGTTACAAAACCCCCAAACCCATTCCTCCATTCTTTCCCCCCCAAACTTCCATACCTCATTTGGCACACCGTCTACCCCCGTCGCCTTTCCCTTCTTTAATTTCTCCACCACTTTCCTTACCTCACTCCTCCTCAGTTCCTGCTCCCCATCTTCCAGCCTCCTTCCCCTCCCTCCTTTCCTCACTCTACCCTCCACCCCTCCTAGCAATGTCATGAAGTACTCTCTCCACTCCTCCTCTATCCCTTCGTTCACTCCTTTCCTCCTTTTTCTCTCTCTATTCACTATCTTCCATACCTTCCCCTCCATCCTCGCCTCTTGAGCCTCCTTGCTCCACTTCTCATTTTCCTCTTCCCTTTTCTTTTTGCACAATAATTTATATTCCGCTCTCTCTTCTATATCCTTCCCCTCCCCCTCCCCTTCTCATCCACTTTCCCAACGTCCTCTTCAACTCTTTCCTCTTCTCCTCACACTCCTCATCCCACCACCCCAGCTTTTTCCTCTTTCCATCTTTTCTTTCTCCTTCTTTTAGTTCCTCCCCTATCCGTCCTATTTTCGCCTTCAACTCCTCATCTATGCCTTTATCCTCTCATTTCCCATTCCACCCTCTCCCTAATTCTTTCCCCTCCTCTCACCGTCCATCTTCCCTCTCTTCTTTCCTCCTTTCCCCGTTCTCTCTTCCTCCTACCTTCCCCCTTTCTTATCAACGATACTATTATCGGATGATGGTCCGACTCTACACTGTCTCCTATTTCCATCTTTACTACCCTGTTCTTCACTTTTTCCTCTCCTATTACATAGTCAATCACTGACTCCCCTCTCCCTCCCGTGTACGTAAACTGTCCCTCTTCATCCCCCTCTACTGCTCCGTTTAAGATTCCCCACCCTACTCTATTCAACCCACCTACTAGTCTCCTTCCCTCACCATTTACCTTTCCGTCTTTCGATTTTCTTCCCACTTCTTCTTCCTCTCTGCCATCTGCCCACCCCCCTAGCCCCCCTGTCCTCGCGTTAAAGTCCCCTTCTATCATTGTCCATCTTCCTTCCTCCTGCTCTTCTAACCATTCCTTCATCACCTCCAATTTTCTCTCCATGTCCCCCTTCACGTAAACCCCTACTATCCTCCATCTCTCCTCTCCCACCCATATCTCCACCGCCATCACTCCTTCCTCTTTTTCTTCTACTTCAATGATCGAGGCTATCCCCTCCTCCTCCTTCACACCAATTATTATCCCTCCATTGGTCTCCCCTTCTTACTCCTTCTCTTCGCCAGCTGCTTCTCCCACCTATATCCATTTGGCAACTTCCTCCTCACCCTATCCCAACTTTTCCCATCCACCCATGTTTCCACCATCACTACCACCTCCCATTCTTTAACTTCTTTCCAGAACCCCTCTTCCTTGTTCCCAACCCCTGCTACATTCCAAAAGCCCACCTTCCATCTCTCCTCTCCCCTTAAATTCTTCCTCCCTTTTTTCTCTTCTTTTCCTCTCTTCTACCCTCCCTCCTCTCTCTCTCTCTCTCCTTCCTTCCCTTCTCTTCTCTTTTCCCTTCCCCTCTCCTGCTGCTCTCTTCGCTCTCTAACCTCACTCCCTCAACCCTCCATTCCCCTCCACCTTGCCCCCCTTATCCTCGCCCTCCCCTCTTATCTCCCCCCTTCAATTCTTAAGCCTCCCCTCCTCTTCATATCATCTCCACCACCCTTCGTTTATCCTAATCTTCCCATATCCCGTCCATACTCTGTTCCCTTTCCTCCTTTCCTCCTCCGCAATCTCTTCTATTTTCCATTTCATCCTTCTCTCTCCCCCCATGTTAGATCATCCTCTATCCTTGTCATTTTCCCCTTTAATCCTTTCTTCTTCTCCATTACCTGTCTTTTCTGTTCCCTGCTTCCTAACTCTACCACCATTTCCCCCTTAACCCCCTTTTTCCTTCTTATTCTTCTAATCCATTTAATCTTTACCTCCGCCCCAATTTCCTTCATCATTTTTTCCACCCTCTCTTTTGTATCTCCTACCCCTCCCTCCAATCTCCGAATCACTATATTGTTCCTCCTTTCCTCCCTCTCCTTCAACTCCAGCTTCTTCCCTATTCCTTTCATCCTATCCACCGTTTCCTCATCTATCCCTTTGTAGCCTCCCTCTCCCCTCCATCCTACCCCTCCTCCACCTTTCGCGCCTTCTTCTATTCTGTTCTCCAAAATCGAGACCTTTTTTTCCAGCGCCTCCAGCTTCTCTCCCATCTTTTTCTTTTCCTCCCTCTACTCCCTCTCTCTCTGCCACAGTTCCACCTTAAATTTCCCTAACTCCTCACACAACCTCTCCATCAATTTTTCCCCCAACTCATTAAACCTCTCACTAATCATTTTACCTATCTCCTCCTTTCCGAACCACATCCCTTCCTCTTGTAGCTTCTCCATTCTTCTGCTCCTTCTTAACGCCCACTCTCCATCCTCCCTCTCCTCCACCCCCGCCTCATCCCTTTTCCTTTTAAAGAAATCCTCCATACATCCTGTGCTACTCCTCCTTTCCTTGGTTAGCTCTTCTATCTTCTTCGGTCTTCCTACCTTTTCCTTTCCCTCCTCTCCCCCTATCTTCTTTCCCTCCCCCTCTACTAACTTTCCCTCTTTGCTTTCATCACCCATTTTCTCACTACTCTCTACTGTTCGAGTTTTCCACTCACTATCCTATCTTCCTTCTCTACCGTGCTCTATGGTCTTGCGCGCTGTCACTATCTCACTAGTCTAGTGATTCTACACCTACTCTCTACACTCTACACCGCGCGCTACACTCCCACCGCTACGTGTTGTGCTACCGCCTAACCTCCGCTACCTCTTTCTCACTTTTATCTCTTTATCCTCCACTTCTCTCTCCTCCCCTTTATTTTCTGACACTCCACCCTTCCTCTCTCCCCACCAGCACTCAACTCTCTCACTCTCCTCTCACTCTGTTTGCCGTTCTCTCACTATTCTCTGACCGCACGCTCTCACGCCTGTCACACACACACTCCCCGGAACCGGAAGCCAATTGATTTAGTGTATTTTATATAAAATTAACTAATTAATAATTTTTTAAACCGCTATTCAAATAAATTCACATAGAAACACTCCTACCACTCGACCAATACTAGCAAATAAATTAAACGGGCGAAGTTTGAAGAATATTTTTCAGGGAGACGTATCTCTTGGTTTGAGATTACAAGAATCCCTTGATTATTCTCTAACAATCCCGTTAATAAATAGGCGAGAAAAATATAGGTCCGAAAAGTCGCTGAAGCAGGAATCGAACCTGCGTCTTTCGCTTGCCGGGCGACTGCTTTAACCATCTAAGCTATTCAGACCCTCTCGGTCCCATATTTTTATCTTGCCCTTTTAATAGATGTTAGTAAACAATAATTTGAGAACGTTTTACCGGCTCTCAACGGTGAAAGATGTAAATTCTAATATTGTGTGTTAGCTCCATAATTAGGTCCAGGAGCGAATTAAATTAACTAATTAATAATTTTTTAAACCGCTAGTCAAATAAATTCACATAGAAACACTCCTACCACTCGACCAATACTAGCAAATAAATTAAACGGGCGAAGTTTGAAGAATATTTTTCAGGGAGACGTATCTCTTGGTTTGAGATTACAAGAATCCCTTGATTATTCTCTAACAATCCCGTTAATAAATAGGCGAGAAAAATATAGCTCCGAAAAGTCGCTGAAGCAGGAATCGAACCTGCGTCTTTCGCTTGCCGGGCGACTGCTTTAACCATCTAAGCTATTCAGACCCTCTCGGTCCCATATTTTTATCTTGCCCTTTTAATAGATGTTAGTAAACAATAATTTGAGAACGTTTTACCGGCTCTCAACGGTGAAAGATGTAAATTCTAATATTGTGTGTTAGCTCCATAATTAGGTCCAGGAGCGAATTAAATTAACTAATTAATAATTTTTTAAACCGCTAGTCAAATACCGTTGAGAGCCGGTAAAACGTTCTCAAATTATTGTTTACTAACATCTATTAAAAGGGCAAGATAAAAATATGGGACCGAGAGGGTCTGAATAGCTTAGATGGTTAAAGCAGTCGCC